>DWCF01006902.1:0-11589 GCA_018230265.1 Delias oraia | reverse complement strand
CGGGCAACGTCAATCACTTTGGTTCGGCTGCGGATAACCTCATTTCTGATTTTATCTCGCAGCGAGACTCCGAGCATAAAAATAGATATTTCCTTAGATTAACTATAAAATACATATTCTCCTAGAGAAAAGTTACACAGCTTGAAAAAAATCTTTAAAATGTCTGGGAGAGCATATATATTTTAAGAGCCTTGTAGCTAAGTAGTTTTATAAGTCTACCACGAAGTAAGAGGTACTGTGTTTGAATCCCAGTCTGGACAATTATAATTTAATTTATAATTTATATGGTCTGGTCTCTGGAACGGCTTGAGAGTGTCTGTGCGAGTGTCTTAATACTATCGCACCCGTCGCAGAGCCATGCTGAAGCATATGATAACGCACTATTTGGGTCGGCTCGTTCAAGGTGACACTACGGACTCATAGAATATTTAGCGTAAAACGGTCTTTTGCTGAGTGAGTGAGTGTATAGGAGGCCCATAAAAATACCGCTTAATCGGATTAAAAACCGGCAATTCAAACAATGTACGGACTATGGCGCGGTTGTTCATGGACAACGCTGTTCTCTTACCTGCTTCGTTGTCATACCATAAAAAACTAATCTGACTACCGTTTTTGTTTCAAGGTCGCTAGAGAAGTCTTTCACTCAGTGAGCGTCTCGCCGAATTGAATTACATTTGTTGACAGTCACTTGACGAAGTTCGGTGTGTAAACATAATTTGCATCCCCGAAACCTTCCGATAAGGACTCACCGATATTTAATTCCTGTTATAAATTGAATATTATTGAAGCGGCTCCCTCTTTTGCTTTCTGTTGTTGACGTCTGATTTTAGTGTATATTTTTGGAAATTGGGTTTGTGCTTTTCATAAACAAAGTGTCTCTTCTGTTGTTTTTGTTTTTATTTAAGATGAAAGACGATCACATGAAGGTTGCGGGCAACCGCTGGATCCAGATCGCGCAAGATCGTAATAGGTGGTCGTGTTTGGGGGAGGCCTATGTCCAGCAGTGGACTTGATAGGATGATTTAAAGTCTTCGAAGCCAAGTGTAAGTAACGTAATTTTATGAATATAATTAGATATTGTATTTGATATAGGCTAACTAAAATCACTAACTAAAATTGATAACAGGAATTTTAACACTTTATTAATATATAAATATATTTTAAAAGCTAAGATAAACGTAGTTAATTTATTAAATATATTACTTTAATATTGAATATTTTTTGGTTATATTTTATGATATAAAAATTACATCACAATTCAAACAAAATAAGCCATAGAGAATCACTTTAACGCCACAAAAAAGTAAAAAAATATCGATTGGAAGCGGTTAAGACATAACAAGTATGAAATTCTTACTATCATCACAATCAAAGATAGAGAACATAAAAGCGATGGAGCGCCTATAACACGACTTGGTAGTTATTCGCTATTCTCACTAAAGTCCGGTATGAGTTGTTTCGAAGCGGGTCATAAAAATGTATAAGATTAATAACATTATCATAGGCTATCATCGTCGCGTTCGGGAAACAAGCGTGCTATGAATTCGGATCAATGGCTTCACTACTGGAAGATTTGGTGACAAATTCTTTAGTGTTGATAGCATTCATAGTTCACTACGTACAAAAGACTATATAAAAAGCTTTCTATGGTCCGATGGTGGCGAAGCAGAATTAGACGCCTTAGTTCAGGCCTCGCAACATTTCAGCGCCGTCGGTTTGGCCGCCCTAATGTTTAGGCGCATTTAAATTTATGTTTTGACCTCTTCCTTCGTAATTTTGATAATTTGTTAAATTAAGTTTAATTTAAAAGTGAATATGCTAATTTTTATTATTTATTTAATGTTGTACTAGTTAATTTTAAATAAATAAAAAAGTAATTGTCGTATAACTGTTGGCAGTACCGACTAAAGTTATTATAAAAAAATAATTATACATGTAAAAAATATATTATTTGAAATATATTTGTAATTATTATGTTATAAGAGAACTAGCTAACCCGTGGTAGAGAAATGCTGAAGCTGACGCACTGATTGGGCCGGCTCGTCCTTGGTAATACCACGGGCTCACAGAATGCTGTGTTTCGTAGAGTGAGTGAGCATATCGGAGCCCCTAAAAATTGCCATTAAAGCGGCCGAAAAAGCCGATAGCACAATCGAGCGCGGACTGTGGCGTTGTTGTTCATGGGCGTAGGTGTTTTTTTACCATATAGCCACCTGCTCCGATGTCCGCTATACCATAAAAAACCACGGCAAAAGTGTAATCACATACAATAATAAAGTCCTTTTATATAATCAATAGTATTAAAAGTGTGTAAATGTAGGGTTGTATGCATTTTTATTCCAAAAAATATATATACAAGAAATAAAAAAATTAGATTGGCATTTAGGATTGTGAAAAAAGATGTTACCGATTTTCAGAGCTACTTGACATGCACTCAACAATTAATAAAATCGGTCGAATCAGATACCAGTGGACCGGTGCAACCCACCGGGTCCAATTATGATTCCTCAAAAAACCGTGAGTCCGCCTATTGCTAACTCGAAAAAACAAATACACTTACAACATTACATTCTATTTTTGCTTTCGGGTTAGTAGCCTAAGTACTTCTCCTGGTTCTAAGCCACGTCACATTATTTTTCAGCCAAATCAGTTGAGCCATTTTTGAGTTATATTTGTAACTAACAAGACTCTTACTTTATGTATACAGGTCATTTGTTTTATCTAATACTGTTCTTATATAGCGTACTATACATGTATTATTTTGGGTAATGGGAAAATAAAAAGCCTTTATATACTGTCTTTAATTATCTCACCCAGTCGTGAGTTTCGGAAACTTTCCCGATCCGGTTATATTTTCGATTCTTTGTGAATACCCAAGTCGTTTACGAGTATTTGTTTCGAGTCTTCGCGATATGAGCTTCTTTTCAAGGCAAATATAATATGAATCCTATATTTTGTTTGTTAGAAATATCTATAATAATATTATAACGCTTCAACGTGCTTTTTATTTATTAAATATTATGAAATTATTACATTTTATTAAATGTAAATAAAAACCAGTAATCAATAAAACTGGGAGGGAATAAAAGGCCTGCAACGCACTGTCAGCTTAGCAGAGGCTGGTGTTGTCCGCGAACGGACGACTACCTATGTTAGGTTAGCTTCCTGCCTATTTTACTCCCTGTGTCATAAAAACTTGTATGTATGTTGTACTTGCCATATTGTTTTGTTACATTGAATAAAATTATAATTGACCAGACCGGGATTTGTACCCGATACCTCTCACTTGATGATTACTTATAAAACCATTTATAAGCTACGAGGCTCGCAAAAATGTATATAAAAGTTAATGCTATAGTAAAGTAGTATTACTTTTAATCTTAATGCGCTCAAAAACGCCACAGTCTTATGGCGTCAGTCAAGCTTGGCGTCCGAATGGTAAAAACTGAAACTAGCGAATGATAAAGTCGAGTCTATGTAACAATATTATTCAGGGATATCGTATTTCATCTCTCAGTCCCTGGACGGTGAAATTTATGACGTCTATCCCTGACCAAACATATGCGATCCTTTTAGCCAAACATACATTTCTATCGCGAACCCGGAATATTTCTGATTGAATTATCTGAAACTTTGCAATGCTGACTATACACAACTTGGAAAGGTAACGGTAGTTATGTAGCTTATTATATGAAATGAAGAATCTACCATTTGTACATTTGGCTGCTAATTTAGTGTCATTGGTAGACATTTAACGTCGATTTTTTTTAATTTTTTAGTGTGTGAGGCATCGGAGCAGCCGGGTTGTGTTGCCGGCTTTCTATATAACTTTAACGGTATAATTTTAAGGGCCTCGCATAGCCTCACTCATTCAGCGTAACAAAATATAAGTACTGTTTCACACTTGAATTCTGTCAATCCGTGATATCACCCACAGGCTCACAGAATACTCAGCGTTAAATAGTAATTGTACTTGAAATGGTACTTCTCCTGTGTTTCGTTGAGTGAGTGGAGATGTCGGAGGCCCTTAAACACTTAAACGCTTTGGACAAGCCGGCCCGAATAGTGCGTCAGTATATGCTTCAGCGTATACTGGGATCCCTGGGATAATATTATTTTAATATTATATTATCCCAAGGAAAATTCAAAAACTTTGTATGCATTAAAAAATAAGGCACACTAATTATATTGTAACATTTAAAAATGTACTTATAAAAAGTTTTAAGGAGAGTCTACTATATACGGTAAATGATACTTAATAATAATAAAATTTTAATAGAATTTGTTTTAATCCAGAGTAACTCGCACGCAAAATTTCTCTATGTAAGCTATAAGGGCGCCAAGTGAGAGTGGATGAATTCCAAAGAAAATTCAACATACAGTGACCCGTGGAAAATATAGATTTTCGCTGAGCGGGTGACCGCATACAATTTTCATATTATGTTAACGTAATTGTGACTCGTACCTAAGTCAACAGGCCTTTAGTGGACTAAGCATACCTTTTTAAGCTTCGGTGTACGCTTCGAAACATTAGCGCTGAAGAATTTGTTGCTTTGTTTGTTTGGCGAAAGCGTAGCTACCTTATATATATATATGTATTTTAAGCGGCATACCTTAGTCGGCCTTCAGTAACTTCAATCACTGAGTGAAACGTCGGACAAATATTATTAAAATAAAAGCAGGCATTCTAGAATAATCCTAAAATAGAAACATTTGAGATAAAATTGTGTGCCGTGTAGCTTTGTAGTTGTAGCGTGTAGCTATAACGTAGCACGTGGCGTAGCACGTAGCGAGAGATTTTGGGTAACATACGAACTCTGAAAAAAAATTTAAATTACGTCTATGGAATGGCTTATAAGTGGCCGGGTGAATGTTTTAATACTATGTTACCTGTGGGAGAGCCATGCAGTGATGCCACGGGCTCACAGAATACCATCATGAAACAACAGTTGTACTATTTTGCTGAATGATTGAGGATATCAGAGGACCTTGAATATACCGCTTTAGCAGCGTATAAAAGCCGGCAACATCACCAATGCCCGGACTGTAGCGCGGTTGGTATATAGGAAATTTACCTGCTCCGTAGTCCGCTATACCATAAAATTATCAATTCACAAAATCGGAATGGCCACGGTCTTTTAATTCCTTTAAGAAGTCCAAGATTTCATGCAGTCAAGAAACACCTAGGTGATACGGATCGAATTTCGTATTCCACTTAGACGTTTGAAGATTAAATTCAACCAATAGTTAATCCGACTATGAAATTAAGCCAAGCTAAACAGAATAATGGTCGTACAATTAAATTACGGACTTTGTAAAGTCTACCGCGTTAGAATTGGCAAGTCTAGATTGAGTAGGTAAATTTTGCACTGGCCATCTGTGCGGACAAAGTTCCGTAAAGTTTAACCGGCGAGTTTAGTTGTTAAAAGCTACAATTGCTCGGCAGATTGAGTTAGATACGTTGAACTAGTATTTTGCAAGTAATAAGAACTATATTCCATAGTCAATTTCTGTACTGTAAAAGTTTTAGCCGAATTTGCAACATTTTTTAATGGTATAGCGGATATCGGAGCAGATCTCCTATAAGGTAAGAGAACATCGCCGCCCATGTACAACCGCGCCACAATCCGCGATGTGGTTGTGTTGCCGGCGTTTTATACCGCTTAAGCGGAATAATTTCGAGGGCCTCTGATATCCTATCCTCACTCAGTCAACACAGTACCGTTTCACAATCTATTAGTTACCCGTGAGAGAACCAAGTTGAAGCATGAAGTGAAGCTGGCGTACTAGTTAGGCCAGCTAGTCCAAAGTGATACCCTTGCCTCACAGAATACTGTGAATGAATCATGCTATTTCACTCAGTGAGTGCGGATTTCGGTGGCTTGACATTATACTGCACAAGCGGCGTAAAAAAAGGCCTATAGAGAATAGTAGGTTTACAGAGCGTGCGTGCTCTATTGCCCGCTATACCATTAAAAAACGTTGCAAAATCGGCTAAAACTTGTACAACACAGTAATTGACTATAGAATATAGCTCTTAATACTTGCAAAATACTAGTTCAAAATACTAGTTAAAAAAAATCGATCAACCATTTACAAGCTTAACTATCATTCAAATCACAATAGTTCTAATAAAAAATGTAAATACCATAAAATAAATAAGTATGATTTCACGAGAAAAATTTGTTAGATATCATAGTTTTTCAGCAACAACTGGAAAATTTAGTTAACTGGAATCGAGTGGATTGATATTCCGAATTTTGTTAGCAATTTATAAAAAATCCAATCGAGCACAATCAATTTCGCGTCTCCGGTGGGTTCACAATTCGATTGATTTACAAGCTTGTAATATCATATGCTTGTTTTTTATATTGGGACAGCCATTTCACTAATCATGTTTCCTTTATATATTGGCGCAAGAGTTTTCCATGCTCGCCTTAGGCATGCCGACTGGCGTAAACCAGGCTGGAAAGTCACAGACTTGCATAGCGGTGCAAGAACATTCCATGACTGTCAAATAATTGCGTCGAGGAAAAACGTGTCTAGGCTTGCATAAAAAAGTTACATACCGCAATCTTTTAGAGGTTTAACAGGCGACACAGTGAAATCTTAATAAATAATACACTTTCAACAACAGATGGTAGGGTTCTGTGTAGGGACCGCACTTAAAACTGCCATCACCGGAATTATGTTGCTAAACTCTCTTCGGTGGCCCTCTCTCCTGCGACGGCAAAGGTTTGTGTTTCGATGGAGACACCTTTGTGCGTGCCACGGCTAAAACATATTATGTAAATAATAAAACGAGAAGTGCGCATGCCGACAGGTATGCATGAATGTCCAATGGGTGGCTTTGTTCAGCAGAGGAAGTCCTACGGCAAAAAAATCAACACATTCGCTCAGCGGCATTCAGTAATAAAGTGAAAAAATAAGATGAAGAAATGAGAAGACAGTCAAAGGATTAATTTAATGTCACTACTCATGAAGGCTTTATTTAGACATGTTAAACTTTAAGTCATTAACGAGTCTATAATATAAAAAACAAATTCACAAATATTTGTTTTACAAATATACATTAAAACCTAGTTTAAAATCTTCTTGAAAATAAAAGAATTAGTTCATCAATTGTGGCAACTTAAACTGTTGGATATTATATTGTAAAAGCAATTGTAGCTGTTAAAAGTTTCTCGATGTTAGTATAACTAAATAAAAACTTCAATAAGTTTTCGCTTCAGTGGCACGCAATTAGTGACAAGTTAAGCATTCTTCATTTTAAAACGAATCCTATTTTATACACTTTACTGATACTTACACTTACGTACACTTTACAACTACATTTTTTTTTAATTATGAGTCATTAATTGACCTTTAGGTCGAAATTTGAGCAGAACTGCGTGGAACTGTACTTGTGCTGTGTATCGCAGAGTGAGTAAAGATATCGGTGGTCCTTAAAAATATCGCTCAAGTGTCGTAAAAATGTCGGCAACACAACCAATGCGCGGACTGAGGCGAGGTTTGTTCATGGGCGGCGGTGTTCTTTCTCTTAAGTAAGAAGTAAGGCTAAGAAAAATACTTGATTCCACAATATATCTTCACGGAAGATTCTTTTATTACTTAATAAATAAATATTGATTAATAATTATTACACAATACGTTTTCTGTTTATGGTTTATCATTTAAAATTTACCTTTTCCTATATTATATAACGTTGCATAGAAAAAGTTTGCGGAACACTGATCTAAACCATAAATAAAGATTCTAAAAAAGTAGTAAATCGCCATGTCCCATCAAACGTTTCTTTGGTAGAGTTTTAAGGATCGGGAATATGTAATCGAAGCCACGTAAAAGTAATCGCAACTCCGCTCCTTGCGTCAGCTGGCTGCAAATGACGTCATCCATCAAGAGAACTATACTCGTTACAGCTAATTCGTGAACGATGTAGAAACATAGAAATTGCAATGGACCATATTTATCTATGTAATAGCGGCATTTGTTTGTTTTACAATCCATTTTGTTATTAGGATTTTTCAAGTGGTTTTTTTTAATGAAAACAGAGGCAGACGAGTAGGAAGCTAACCTAGGGCCAGCCATTGTAGCCTTTAAGGAATAGGATTTTTATTTTGAGAGCATCGTAACTAACGGGTTTAAAAGTGTACCATGAAGCGAGAGGTATCGGTCCATCATATTCGAATCCGGGTCCAGACAATTTTAATTTAATTTATATAACGAAGCATGTACCATCTCCTATATGGTAAGATATCACCGCCGCCCTTGTACAACCGCGTCCCAGTCACATTGATAGTGTGGCCGGCTTTCTACGCCTCTTAAGCGGCATTTTTAAGGGTCTCCGCTATGCTCACTCACTCAGCGAAACAAAGCGAAAGCGTCACGTTGAGCATTCTGTGAGCCCGTAGTATCACTTCAGACGAGCCGGCCCAATTAGTGCGTCTGCATATGCTTCAGCATGGCCCTCCCACACTTGAGAATAGTGTCAGCGAGTATATCCTATTCTATCTTTTTTATGTTTTCATTTTTTTCAATTGGTTATTATAATGTAGTGTTTTGTTTTGGTGGTCAAAACTTTATCTTTTATTATATTTGTATTTTTGTGTATGGGAGCGATGAAAACCTTATTTTTAAAAGTATCTTCATAATTACTATTTATCATCATCATCATTTCAGCCGTAGGACTTCTACTGCTGGACATAGGCCTCCCAATAGGACCTCCATGTAGATCTTCTGCCTTCGACAGGGATGCATGGAGGTTTATAAGGTCGTCTGTCCATCTTGTTGGTGGACGTCCTACGCTGCACTTGCTGATCCATGGTCTCCATTCTAAATCTTTTCGGCCCCGTCGGTCATCTTTTCTGTGTATTAATTAGTATTCATCCTAATTTTTATTGTCGTTTTGCTTATGTTGTACTCTAATTTATAAATTAATAAATGCCTTTAATCAAATCAAAGCGATGGTTTAATGGAAAAAAATACCTTTTGTAATACCCGTAGTAAACGTAAACAGAACCAAGTAATAAAATCAGATAGTAAAAAGTTACAAAAGTCTTTCGTTAGCGATCGTAAAATCTTAATCAGTCAAAGAAGCCACAACACGTCTTTGAATAAATTTAGCCGACGTAAAGGGACGCCATGAATGACCTGCTTTTTTAATGTATACCGGGAAATGGAGAACGAGGCTCTCCTTTACGGTTACAAACACAGTTTGCGCTATTGTTGTGTTGCCGGCTTTTTACGCCGCTTGAACGATATCATTTTACAGATCTTCAATATCCTCCCTCATTCAGATAAACACAGTACCTTTTCACGCTGGTATTCTAGTTCGGTTTAAGATAAACGTGCCGCAGCAAAATCTGCACTTATGTTGTGTTACCAGCTTTTTATGCCTTTTACGCGCTATAACTTCACGGGCCTCTGATATCCATCACCCAATCAGCAAAACATTGTTCTGTATCACGCTGGTATTCATTGAGCTGGTTGTATCATTTCGCCCGTGGAGAATTGTGCTTAAATAACTTCCACTCACCGTGTGAAATGCCTGTATCCTATAGCATAGTCGTATCACAGCGGCAACAGCATGACACTACCACTTACAAAGCGGGTTTTTTATAGTATAGCGGACAACGGAGCAGGTGGGTCTCTTATATGATAAGAGAACACCGCCACCCATGCACAACCGCGCCACAGTCAATGCATTGGTTGTGTTATCGGCTTTTTACGCCACTTATCGGCATTTTTAAGAGCCTCAAATATCCTCACTTACTCAGCGAATCACAGCACAAGTACCGTTTCACGTTGACTATTCTGTGAGCCTGATATCACTTCGGACACATATGCTTCAGCATGGCACTCCCACGGGTGAAAATTTTACAGTTAATAACCACAATAAAGTAAAAACAAGAGTGGAAGATGGTTAAACGGAAAGTTCCCCAGCATCCGTATGTATTAGACGTAGACGAATAAAGCAAAACGGTCTCTTTACGTATCTAATAGGAATTCCGCACGCACGCCTTGCCACAGTTAAATAAAATCAGAAGCTACATTAAAATGTTTGTTGTTCAGATCACTGCTGGACATAGACCCTCCTCAAGTACGCCCATCTATTGCGATCTTGAGCGATCTAGATCTAGCGGATGCCCACGACCTTCATGAGATCATCTTTCCATCGCGTGGCTATGACCATAAAGAAATGTATTTTATAAAGTAATGTATTTATTTTATTAGGAAATACATTTCTCGGCGTTTCACTACTTGTGGTGGGACATACAGTCCCCGTTTTAATTTTTATCTATAGGTTTTACCTATTTTATAGGTATGTTTAAATAATTGAGGCGCTACCAATAGAAGCGCCACTTAACAGACTTACAAAGCCGGTAGCGCAACCAAGGCCTGTCGCGCGGTTATATAAGGACTGTGGTGTTTGTTCTCTTACCATATAAGAGACCATAAAAAAAATCTTTTTTCTGACTCAAATGTCGGTATTTATTTTTAAACGATATGGGATAAAGACTAGGTACGCAGTGTATACAAAAGCTATTTTCAAACACAAATTAGTGGATGTAAATATGTTTCTGTGTTTACTAAGCATTGAAGATTAGAAGTCCAACTAGAATTATGTGTGTATTACACTATGCACTAAGAGTGTTCTCAAATAAAAAAAATATGCTCAAAATATGTCTTATAAGCCATCATCATCAACTTTGTAGTTTTTCTATAACTTTTAATATTCTTTGGCATATGATAAAACAACTTTAAAATTTATTCTTTATAAAATATTATAATAAAATACTTATTCCAATAGGATTTATTGGATTTTCTGCCAGTTTTTCTTTTGTTACCAGAAATTGGTGGTATTAAAAGGATGCATCAAAAACATGATTTATTGATAAAAAATGAGTATCAATTTATGAAACGCCGACTGTTCTTGTTATACTGTGCGAAGGCTCGGATATCACGGACACTTTTATTTCTTATGACTATGTCGACTATGTACTTGATAGCGCCCTTGTTGTGTCGCGTTATATTTCTTCCAAGAAATATTATTAAGAAATATCAAAATAAAGGTACAAATTCTTACATTTTTAGAGATAAAACTGAAAAATGTATTTTTTCTTGCACAACGTAACAGTCGGGTCTCTGATAGTAAAATCGCGTCGCCCATAGGCAATCGCGCCGCTTTGGTTGTGGGTTCGACGCCACGCCACCGCCAAGTTATATAATATGGTTGACCTTCGCTTCGTTTCAGTACTCCCACACCGGTATTCTGTGAATTCGTGGTATTACTCAACTTGCGATTTTGAGCCAAAAACCATTCAATTAACTTTAAAATCTTTAATATAAGCATATCTATTTAAAGTTTCTTATTAAACCCTATAAGGCTCTGCAGGCGTATCCTTGCCCGGCCCGACTTACTCGAAATTTTTTAGCCAATTTATGCAATATCATAATAAAACAATCTATGTGTAATTCTGATGTATTTTTTTTATTATATAGCGGATAACAGAGCAGGTGGGTCAACTATATGGTAGAGAACACCGCCGCCCATGAACAACCGTGCACACAGTCCACACATTGGTTATG
>DWCF01006901.1:0-11591 GCA_018230265.1 Delias oraia | reverse complement strand
CCACAGCGAAAAAGTGTTAATATTAACGATGCCTAGAAAATGTATTATACCAGCTATTTAAACTTACTAAACTAAATAAAATCTTTTTAAAATGATCTATAAGTTCAAAATTAAGAGATAGTCTTAACTTATCAATAAGATTATTGATGTATGTAAAAGACAATTTAGGATATTTCTTATATAGCAACATATATGCTCTATAATAAAAAAAAATAGAGTAGTGTTCATCTATATTAGACTTAAGTATTAAATTAATAATATCAAGAGGTAAAATTGGTAAAATTGTGGCATAAAATAACATGTTAGGTTTAAGTTTCAAAATATCATCTAATATTTTAGTACTTTTATAGTTTGTTTGTTTATAAACAAAACTGTAATTATTTACACAAATTATGCCTTTATGCATATACTTTTTATAAAAAGCAAAATACAAATTAGCTTTTTCGTCTATACAAATATTATGTTTAAAATTAAATTCTGTTTTTTCTTTATAAGACATCATTGTTAAACTTTTAGTCTTAAAGTAATGTTTTAAATATTCCGATAGTTCTATCTTTAATTCTTCTAATTTATAAGTTATATCATCAGACTCAATAGACATTTCTATAGTGTTAAATACAAATGTATTATCTTTATAGATACAATATATGTCATATTGTATATTAAAAATTGATTCTTTACTAGTAATTCTAAAATATAAATATCCATCAATCGTAATGATGTTTTTGTTTAATATTTTAAATATTTGAGATTGATTTGTACCTGAGCAGTAAATGTTTATAATATTTTCCATTTATGCCCTTTTCTAAAAATGAAATAAATTTAGAGGAAAAAACATAAGCTTTCTAATTTTTTATTATACACATATTAACAACAAAATTCATTTAATATAAAAGAATAGGTAATATTAGTATATTAAAAATAAATATAAAAGAATAGGTAATATTAGTATGCAAAACTAAGATAAAAAAATTAATTACGTAGTTTAAGGTAATATCATTTTTAAAATAAATACATATAAAAAAACACTATAAATTTATATAAAACAACTATATTAAAAATTGATATAAATAAAATTATTTTATAAATATTTATTTCTTTTTTATTATTATTTCTTCATTATCTGTTTTTATCTTAAACTTGTAGTACTGTTTAATTTTCCTATTTAAATTAAACAACTTCTTTCCACTTATTAGTGCTATAAGCATTTTAATATCTTTTCTATATTTCTTCTTTTTTGTATCTATATAGTACTGAATAACATCTTCTACTTCTGATGTTACAATACCCTCTGTATACAAAACATAAGTAGTAAACAACTTGACTATTATTAAAGCATTTATATCTTTATAAATAACAAATAGATAGTTGTATATATTTCTCATATATTCATCTTGTAGATCTTTAATATTATTTTTTAGTATAAAATTATAACATAACAAACTTCCACATCTTATATTTATATCATTGTTTTTTATATTTTCTTCTATAAATCTTATAAAAATATTTTTATATTCTGATGATAACATAACTTCTTCTAAAATACCTTCACAAACTTCTTTACAATTTTTGTTACCTAACATATACGACAAAACAAGACTATTAAAGAAATTTAACTTACAATAGTCTGATTTTTCACAACAACCTTTTTTCTGTCTAAGATATAAATACTGAATTCTCCACTTAAGTGAACTAGGCTGTAAATTATTAACCATATCTAACGAATATAATTCACTACAAACATTCATAGTAATCTTATTTAACTTTTCTAAATAATACAATATCTCATAAAACTTCTTCTGTGTATCATTTTTAGATCTACATCCTTCAAGTATTTTACTTATCATATCTAAATCTATACTCATACTAGGAATATAAAACTTAAATAAATGTATTTTTGATAAGTCATTGTATATTTTCAATCCGTCTGTTTCTAATCCTTGAATATATTTAGACATAGTAAATAATAACTCATTGACTACTACACTGCTCTGATAATTATTAATAATAAGATTAAATAAATCATATTTTGTTAATTCCTTAATAATACGAGCACTACATTCTTTAGAAATCATATTTTTAAGTATAAGATCTTTAGAAAGATTCAGTTCATGAGATCTCAATATATTTCTAAGGGTAGTACAAACTACAAAGAAATCTGTAGATATCTTTGTAATAATAAAATCATAAAACGCATTTATACAATTTTGATGATCAGTACAATAATCTAAAAAAGATGGCATAATATTCAACATCTTATAATCTTGTTTATACAACTCTAAAAATAAAGAAATGTCATTGTTAGTACTAAATCTTAATAAATTAACATCTAATTTTATAATATCATGCATAATTTCTATATCTACTACAGTGACTATGTGTTGTAATAATTTATCTGACGTGATGTTTTTTATAACAGAAATATAGTGAGGGACAATAAAAAATCTGTTAATACTAAAAAAATCTTGTGCTAGTTTAATCTCTGTATTCTTATTTGTGATAAGATCAAAAATAAGATGTTTGAGATCTTTTGACAATTCAATAAGTTGTTCTTTGGTTTTTAGATAATGTATATTATTATACTCTAATATCTTATTAATTATCTTTAATATTGTGTTTTCAAAACCACTATAATCTTTATTTGATAAAATCACTTCAATAATAAAATTTAGTTCAAGAACTTTTTCTTCTTGATTTTTTTCTTTCTTCTCATTTATGCAATTTGTATTTAGCATAGAATTTATAGTATTTTCGCATAAACTTTGTTTGTCGATGACAGGACCATCAATTATATATTTAGTATATTTAAGCAATAAATTATAAGTAGTTGGTGTAGTTATACATCTAATTCTATCTTTAAAATCTATTTTTTCTACTAAGTCATTAAAAAAGGTATTATAAAATTTGATAAACTCATTATCATCTGAAAGACTATTAGCATAGTCTTCTTTGAAATTAAACATTTCTAACAATTTTTTAAGTTTAAGATTATTACTCTTATAATATAAATCTAATATATTCTTAAATAGAAAAAGAGAGTGTTTATCGTTGACTAATAATATCTTTACTAATCTTATTACTTTATCTTGGTATATTGTCTCTATATGATAAAAAATCAGATTATTAAGTGTAGTGCTATTAAAAATAAAATCTTTATAGACAAAAAGTATAGAATATAGGTGAGGAATAATCAGATCATTTTCTATGTGTAATATTGTGTGTATAGTGTAATTGATCATATTAGCTTGTGTAAGTTCGATTTTATTATTCATTAATATTTGTTTTATATTTTGCTGAATTTCTTTTAATTGAAAATTAAGTTCTCTTTCCATAAATGGGGCAGAGAAAAAATTTTAAAGTTCAAAAATAAAAAATTAAATCATTGTATCAAAAAGTAGCCCAATAAATGTTAAATAAAGACGTGTATCTATTTAATATTAGTAGACAAAAAAGATTTTTATCAAAATTGTTTATTTTAAAAATAGAAAGATTTTTTTTAAATTTTGTAAGTGTTACGTCTCAAACTCATCTTAATTATTCGTTAAACTGTTTCAGTTTCAAAATAATTTAATGTCAAAAAAAAATTACGTCAATACAAGTTTTTTTGACGTTAGATGTTACTAAAAATCTGCATATTTAAGTTTAATCTACTATAATTGTTATTTAATTGATGAATTATTAATATTTTATTTGACAATTTCTTAATGTAATCATTTAAGAAAAATAATGATATTTAAATTTACATTAAAAAAAGCCGATGTACAAAGATAGTTTTTTTTTAAATTATTTTAGCTTCAATTTTATGTAACTAAAATATATTATGTAGGAAGAATCGACTAGCATAAAAAATTTTAAATATTAAAATTTTAGTACAAGCTCTTTTTTATAAACATATCTTAAATTACTTATCTGTAAATAATTACGTTACAATTTTAACAAATACAATACGTTTGGTGGAGAAATATGCAAATAACATTTAAATATGACTGAATATTCAAGTTGTTGAATTTTATCTAAAACTTACAACTTTATAGCATTAGCCTTATTTAAATACTAATTTAGTCTAACAGATAACATTAGTCTGAAGTAAAAAAGACAGTGTTTCAATGTTAAAAATAGATAATAAATTTAAAGGGAAATATGAAGCAAATATAATTGAAATTCATTAAATAATCAAACATATTAATAAAATGAATATCGCAAAATCATTTATTCGTTGTATGTAGATATTACTTTTCATAGCATAAAGTTTAAACCAAACACAAATTAAATTTGTTATAAAACTATGTACCTTAAAGAATAGCTTTTTTTGTTTAGTCAAGTCATTACTAAGTAAAACATAGCTATAACTTTATATTTAAATCCAGTATAACTATCTATTGAAAAATTTAAAATGTTTGCAAAAGTCTTATATCTTCTTCAAGACTATCTTCATCAAAAGAAATATCACACCGTTCTCCGACACTTTCACAAAGATTGAAAATCAAATTTTTAATTTCAATAGATTTTAAATCGAGACATTTAGCTTTTAAAATCGGAATATGTCGTGTTTTAACACAATAAGTCATACCAGAAATTAAAGAAATAATAAGTCTTATCTTAGATTCTTCATCTATGTTCATTTTATAAAGACTATTAATTGTGTTATCTTGAGTAGTATAATCTATACACCTTAAAAGTCCACTTAGAAAATTTGTATAGGAAATAGCTCTAAGTTTATAACTGTCTCCAATAATTTGTATGATAAAAATCAGAAAATCAATAAGTATTTTGTCAAGAACGTATCTTTGTGCTAATTTTATCAAAAAATTTATATCTTTAAATTTCCAAGGAGAACAAAATAGAGAAAATAGAAACTTCTTATTTGTCAGTAAAATATCTTCGATTTCCCCTTTATATTTAAAAACGTGTTCTTGGAAATATTCAGAAAGAAAACTATCAAAAAATACAGTAGTATTATTATTAGACTTAGAAAACACTTTAGTAATCATATCATTAATAAATAAACATTCTATATTAGAACATTTATTACCGTACAGTAAAATTTTGTCTAAAAATTCTCTCGTTCTAAAATTGGCACTTTCATCTATCAAATAAAAACGACCTACATTTTTTAGTATCAAACAACAAATTTCAATATCTTTATGTTTAAAAAAGTAGTCTAACAAATTGAAACATTCATTTTGGCTGACATACCGAAATTTAATCAATTCTGTAATTAAATATATTCCATTTATCAAATCTGTCCTATTAGTTATTTTATTATCTAACATATCACTCAAAATTTTATTTATACTCTTTTTACATACCATTCCGACATTTTTAATAATTCTTCCTAACATTGGTAAATAACACATATTATTTTTGAGTTTATTGTAAATCAAAGGTATCATTTTTACATTTTCACTTCTACGAAGAAATTTAGAAATTTCGTCTATTTTATTTATATCCAAAGAATTAATTTTTAAAGATTCGAGAATTTCCTTAGAAGATCTAGGCACACAAAACGAGTCATCTCCAGAAAATTTACACGTGTAAAAATCGAATTCATTTTTTTGTGTTTCTATTACTGATTTATATTCTGTCTCGGTTTTCTGATCAATAACCTTAATTTGAATTGATCGACACGTGTTGATCAACCTGTCAACTTCTTTTCCATCATAAGAAGTAAGGTCAAAAAAAGGTATTTTAGATTTTTCTAAATTAGCCATTTCTAATAATATTTGATCGTTGTGAAAATTAAGAATATATTCTATATAAAAAATTTTGTTGACTGTATTTTTATCTAAAAACAAATTTGTAATATCTTTAGAACATGCATAATTATTATCTGTCAAAATTCGTGTCTCTATAAAAACTATTTTATGCCAATATATTGTACTATTTTTAATATTAGAAAACAACTTAATAATAAATCTGGAATCTTTAGAATATATTATTATAATTCGTAATACATTTTTTATATCTTCTAAAGAATATATTTTTACATTTAGTAATGAAAAAATAATTTCAGAATAAAATTGTTCCATATTTTCAGCGGAAAGTTCATTAAATAAAACTTCTATGTTTTCTGCGTGCAAATTTTTTACTTTCTGTACAAGAGACATCTTTTTTTTTAATTGCGAGTTTCGATTAAAAAGTGGTTTATTTTGAGACAAATGCAATCGTTCTACATTCCAATTCATATACAAGGGCAAACTAAAATTAGACATATTAATTTTTTTATTTTCTGATTTGAAACTTTAACATTATATTTGTTAATTTGTACACAATATAAACATTTAAAATGTTGTATATTATAAAATTAATATTGTAATCTAATTACTATATCTGTTTATATACACAAATATTCATAAAATGAAAGATTTGACATTTATGATGTAAATTCATATTAGAATCTAATTATTATTTATCATTTTTCATTTTTAATTGAATATTATAAGAGGTCTTTTGTGTTATATATTATAAGATGATTATAAGTTATATTTATATATATAAAATTAAAGGTTTTTTTATATGGCTAACAAATTTAAATAGAATTTATTCTCTTATATTAAAATAATTATTTTTGACAAAGTAGAGTAAAATAAAATTTTTAATTTTAGACCATGTTTGACAACGTCTATAAAGAAAATTTATATAAATCAAAAATAAATCCATCTAACTATTTAGATACATTTATAGAAAGTTTAACATATATTGTATCTTTGGATTTATTAAATACAACAATCGATTATCTTTTAGACGACAGAGATTTAATTGCTATTGATAAATTTTTACTAATTTGTATAAACAATATAAACACCAATATACGGTTTGAACCTATTTTTATCAAGTCAAACTATCAAGATATTTTAAAAATTCCAATAACTTATAACATTTTTGTTAAATTCAATCAAATTATTCAACTTATTGGGAAGCAGATAAAAATCAAATTAGATTCTTTTTATAATTATGTATTATACAAAAAATATAGTGACAATCACATTTTAGATAAAACTTTTGATCCTAAAGATATGAGTATAATTGATTTTAATATATATAAAGAAATGCTTGAATATATTTATGAATATAATTCAAGTGACAATGAGTTTGTTTGTCATGCAAACAAATTTAATATTTGCATAAACGAAAAAAGTATAAATACAGAAGAGAACTGCATAAATAATAAAGAAGATTTAAAAGAAATTTTAATACGTATTAATACTAATCCTCTAGATCAATATTATAAAACACTAGCGACTTGTGATTTCAGAAACAATAATGATTTTGAAGAATGTTTAATTAGCTTTATAAAATCATTGTTGACAAAGGATATTTTTACACTAAAAAAAGTGGTTACAATTTTTGAAAATATAAAACCTACAAATAAGCTTTCTTTTGCTTATTTTGCATATCTATACTTAACTTATTTGAAATATAACAACGAATATGTAAAAATTAGGATACTTAATATAGTTACACTTACAAGTTTTTCTGAAATCATTAATATGATTATAGAGTTTTACATGAATTATCATCCTCCGATTTCAGATTTAGATTCTTATTTTCTTGCCTTGAATGAGTTTATGGATTTCAATTATAATGAACATATTCATTACATTTATAAATTACTATATTCTAGATATAATATCAAAATAGATAAGTACCATCATTATGTTAAGGTTAATTGTTTTCTTCTTGGTAAAGAAAATGTTGATAGAAAAGATTATGATATGGACAACTTTATTGATTACAAAGTAATTGCATTATCTTTGTTACAAGGTCACTTTGATTTATCTAAATACAAATTATACATCAGAAATAACATAACTAATATTTTAAATGTTTTAAGACATGAATATATTAATAAGAATTGCAATGCTTGTATCTTTGAAATTCTAAAATATCTTGAGTGTAATCTAGAAATTAAAATAAGCAGCAATGTATGGAGTTATTTTAGAGCAATAGGATGTTTTGTATGTGAAAAAAGTTGCTTTGAGATGATTAAAATAAATAAATTAGAATCTCAATATGAAACTAATATAGACATTCATGACTTTATAAAGACTTATACTGATATAAATATTGAAGTTGATATGATAAAAAGGTTTGTACAAATCTATGAAAAAGATAAAATTTTTAGATCAGCAATCTTAAATATTTATAATACTTTACAACTTGGGAGTACTAAAATAATTGGGCACATATTGGTAGATAAAAAAAACGATCACACAAACCGCATCATCGTTCATAATAATCCAACAGAGTATTTTTTAAAAACTTATATTAATGATTTAAAGAGTTCAAATTTTGAATTATATAGTGAAGCAATGGACGTTATATATTACAATGAACCATCTTTAAAGGTTGTAAAACATGTTACAGTTGATAATTTGTATAGTACAAAAAATTATAAACAGTTTTTACAACTACTTAACGATTTTTTAATTTTTAAATCAACAGAACTAAAGGCTGAACCAACATATACTGTCCCTCAAATATTTAAGTATACAGAGCTATTTTCTACTAAAATTCTCGAGTTTACAATCGTCAATATGATACCATTTTTTGATAAAACATCGATTTCGGAATTGTTCGAAAAAGTCTTAAAAGATAAAATTAATCATAAAATTCTTAAATATATTGTTGATGTTAATTTTGTTTGTAAACTAGGCTTAAATACCGATATACTGATAGACACATGTAAAATAATAGATGATTGTTATTATATTATATACTTATTGGAATTTAAATTACGGCAAAATAGAGATAATCCTACGTTTGATTTATTGCAAGATACATATTACAAAATTAAAGATTATGATAGAGTTTATGGGATAAATTCAATGTTTATTAGACCGAGCAAAACTAATTTATATTATGAATATAAAATACACAAAGAAATAGAATCCTCTGAATATGATTGCTTGGACCAATTTAAAATCTTAGTGGATGATCTTGCTGAGTGGAAAAATATCACAGCTGCAGATAGTTTAACGGTACATTTTGTAATGGATTGTAAATTGACTGAGTTGGATTTAAATAATCTTGATTTAATTACCAAACGAAGGCATATTTCTAATGATCATAGATTATTATATTTACACGAAATACTTTATGAAGGTCTTAAAGCAAAACTTCTGCAGAGCAAAAAACTTGAAAATGATACGCAAAATTTAGCCGAAATTTATAAACAAAATTTAGAATTAATTAATAGTTTTTGTAAAGGTATACAGGCTGATTTAATTACTCGATACAACAAAGATAGGAAATATGAGAAATCTTTAGAAGCTATTTTTGAAATGTTAGAACAAAAAGACTGGTCTTTTTTTTACGAGTTAGGTGAAGTATATTCTTTAATGGATAACAAATTTAAAGCAAAAGAATCTTTTAAAAAAGTTCTGGGTATTTTTAGTAAAGATGATGACATTTATAAAAAAGCGTTAGTTAAATATTTAGAATTAGTTGATTCTACTGATTTATATGCTAAAAATATTGGTTATGTTAAAAATAATTCGCGCGTGTGGTTTTTATACGGTAAGTTGACAGGAAATATAGAATATTTTGTAAATTCCTTAGTAATAGATGGTGACTATAAATACGAATGTATTCCTAGAATATTTCATATTTTGAGTGAAATGAATGAAAGACGATCATTGACAAAAGCTTTTAAATTAGTATCTCGGTTACTAACAGAATCACACCTTAAAACACTCTTACTTCCTTTTTTTAGTCAGATTATTTGTAAAATTAATAATAGTCTTTTGACTAATTTTATAAATAACATTGTAATATCAATAATGTCTGACTACAAAGAAGTATATTGGTCAGCGTTATATTTTATTGATGAAATTGATATTGATAACTTAGATTATCAAAATAAGATTTATATTAATAAAATAAAAAAGACGAGAGATGTTTTATTCAGCATTTCCAAAGCAAAAGATATTAAAAATCTAAAAAAAGAATATTCCGATGTTTCTGTTTGTATAGATTTATATATGCCTAATAAACATCCTGTTATGATAACAGATATAGAGAATGATGTTCTAATTTACAGATCCCTACAGGCACCAAAAAGAATATGTTTCTTAGGTGATGATGGGAAAAGATATTATTATCTTTGTAAATATAAAGATGATTTAAGGAAAGACAGTAGATTTACAGAAGTTTGTAGATTAATAAACAAATTATTTGAAAATCAAAATACTAAATTAGATTATTTTATTAGGACATATGAAGTTATTCCATGTTTTTATAATTTTGGTTTGTTAGAATATATTGAAGATTTGATTTCTCTTAAAAGCATAGCAAGCAAATTTTACGAAAATATTAGTCTTGTAGCGCGGAAATATTCTACTAAAAAAAAGATAGGAATTAAGGATTTTTCGTCTGTTGTAGAATCTTTTAAACCTTTTATGGACACCTTTTTAAGGAATCAGTCTAAAAGTCCTTATCATTGGTATTGTATTAGAAATAATTATATTAAGACTTGTGGTGTCATGAACATAGTAGGATGGTTTATGGGACTAGGAGATAGACACACAGAGAACATTTTATTAGATTACAATACTTATGATATGGTACACGTAGATCTTAATTGTATTTTTGATAAAGGAAGGTCATGCAGTATTCCTGAAATGGTGCCTTTTAGATTGACTCAAAATATTATCTATGGGTTTGGTGCTCTAGGGATTAACGGGACTTATATGAAAACCTGTTTTACTACTTTGGAGTTATTACAGAATAATAGAAGTATTATTCTTACAAATTTATTATCTTTTGTTTATGATCCTTTGCATGAATGGAATAAGAAAGAAAGTACTGGAAAGAAGATTGTTGATACTTTAAGTAATAAAATTGATAAAGGGGATGTTTTAAGTAAAGTAGAAGATTTAAATGATGAAGCCATGGATCCTAATAATTTAAGTAATATGTATATTGGATGGCTTAGTTTTATTTAGTACTAAAATATGAAAGCTCTGATTCCTTCTTTGTGTCTTACAAAGATGTAGTTTTCTTCTCCTACTACTTTTAGTATTTTCTTACACTCATAACTCTTTTCGTTGATTACGATTTGATCTTTTTTTATTTCTATCTTGTTTGATTTATTTTGTATGATGGTGTTAACTCTTAGTTGTTTCACTAATATACCTTCTGTCTTTTCTTGTATTTCTAGGTTTTTATTATAGAATATTCTTTTTTTATTTTTGTATGTTACAAGAAATCCGTCTGTCATTTCTTTGACCTTGTTTATGTCATCAACTTTTAGGTATAGAATAATATCTTCTATAGTTTTAGTATTGTTTAGTAGTATCTTATAGAGGATATTCATTATACACTTCTTATTGATAAACAGTATGAGATTGTGTTTTATTATTTTATATAGTCTTATATTTTTACATTCAACATGAGTGTATATACGAATACTATTATTAATTACTACTAGTATGTATCTTTTTGTAGCATAGAAGTCATCACATTGTATTGATATGTTATATATCTTGTGTATTGGAGAGTTGTAATTTAGTCCAGATTGCATGTCATTTGATGCAGAATTAAATTTTAAACAATATTATATCAAATTTGTTAGGACTCAATGGTTTCAG
>DWCF01006900.1:0-11591 GCA_018230265.1 Delias oraia | reverse complement strand
CAGCCCATTCAAGTCCACTGCTGGACATAGGCCTCCCCCAAAGACGCCCACCCGCTGCGATCTTGAGCGATCTGGATTCACCGGTTGCCCGCGACCTTCGTTAGATCGTCTTTCCATATTATTTTAATATATATTAGGTATTAATTGTGATTTTTTAGAATAAATGTTTATATAATAGTATGTATTTATATATAATAAAAAAACCCTGTTTTGCCTCTTCGTTGAAAATAGAAATCTTAAATCAAGGTAAGAACATTGTTATTTTAGGAGACAGTGAATTTTCATCGTATCACTATTTGACATATGTTTTCTAGTACTCTAATTAACGTTATATGCATGTAAATGCAACAAATTCTACGTTATAATGATTTAAATCATATATCATAATCATATATCATGGATAATAAACAACATTATATGTTTAATTATCTCTGCGGAGACGAAAATTGCGCAAGAGGAGCGATATAATTACAGATAATAAAGTAATTATTAATTTATTTTATTGTTATTTTCCTGTAACTAAGGTACCACGAACTTTTGAGTTGTCGATATGAATTATATTAAATTTCGCCAACGTTGGTTCAGGAAAATCTTTATTTAATTTGAATTTTACGTTTTAGGTATTAGTAGTGAATTAATTTCTTAAAATTGTTTTCTTATAATGGAAACAGTATATTTTACTTAATCTTTATTAATAATTTCCAAAACGATTGAGGTTTATTTTCGTAATTAGAGTAAAACGAACTTATAAGCTAGGATAAAAAGTCTCTTAGTATATTCTAAAAAATTCAAATGAAAAAGATATTGTCTGTTAGCTACATGCCAGCACTAACAATGTCTTGAATATTGAATTGCCTTGCGAAATAACGCTGTTGACTTGTTAAAACGAACTCCTTTTTTAAAACACAAAGACCACGTTCCGCACTATTTTGCCCGAAATTCGTAAGTGCACTTTCATTGTAGATTAAGCTATGAAATCCATTTATGGTTAGTTTACAGGGGCTACATTGTGCATACGTAAGATAAAATTGTCACCATCCATTGACAATTTAAAGTATTTTTAAGCTTGCTATGGAGAAATGCGATCTTATTAAATCATTTCCTTTTAGCTGAACCTGTTATAAGATTATTCTAACGAATAAGAATTTAATTTTTTTTAAAATAATTTTTCAAATATATTTTAGTAATGAGTAATGATGTTTGAAATAATATATTGATAATGAAGTTTGTGTTATTATTTTTAAGCTATAGTGACGCACAAGATTGCTTGACGCAAGATGATTTCCTCCCCGCTGTCTTGCTTCGTCCTACTTTCACAAAATATATTCTTTCTCTCATGCTCTGTCCCTTAATTAGTATCATTTTTGTAAATTTATACAAATTCAATGATGTTAAGTTGTAAATAAAATTGTGTAAATATTATGTAAATTCTTTCTATTTTTTTCTCTTATTCATAAATGATTGTTATATATCTGTACATATTTATATTGTGTTCTCTCTATAAGCTTGTCTTTGGGCTTTTTTATATTCTTGCTTAATTATCTGTCGTCAATTATGTAGATATTGGCTAAATTGTGATCACAGAAGTCAAAAAATAAGAATAAGAAAACTTTTTCTTTTGAAGTTTTTATTTAATATAATAGAAAAAATTAACATCATAAAAATGATCTAATATAAAAAGTATGAATTCGTGATTACGGATATACGGGTCCACTCTTCATATCTTGGTTGCGTGCCAAAGCGTAGTAACTATTTTCACCTTGATACAATTGCAGTGTCAAAGTTAAGTGTCAATGGCACACTCGGGGTCGAAATAATAACAATCTTTACTTATACTTTTTATCTCTTTAATTGTGTATCTACATATACACTATTGTTTTATGATGTTTGCTTAGAAATATTATCATCATCATCATCAGCCTATTCAAGTCCACTGCTGGACATAGTCCTCCCCCAAAGACGCCCACCTGTTACGATATTGAGCGATCTGGGTCCAGCGGTTGCCTGCGACCTTCGTGAGATCGTCTTTCCATAAGAAATACTATAAATCAGTGTTATATAATTTTAGGATACAAATCAATAAGTTCTCTCTTCCAACATAAAAATTTATTAAATACATACACATGTAAATAGTTTCTTGGAAGTAGATATCTCATTACAAGGTAGGTTGAATTAATAAATCGTTGGTGTTTTCTCTGCATTCGATGGTTTTATCAAGGAATAAAAGCGAAAACATATTTATTATTTTACATATTGTCTATTAAATCTAGAATATAGAATAACTGACTCAACTAAAAATGATATAAATGAAATAACATAATCGTGATGATAGGCAACAAAAGCAGTAAACGCTGGCAGGGCAATAAAGAACATGGCTGGTTTATTGATGAATGCGCCCTTGGGGACAATGTGTTACGTATTGCTTTTACCATTTGCCATTTGGTATCGTTTATTATTGTAAATAGGAAGTTTCCCGGTGGGGCACAGTGAAGATTCCTGTCACGTCTGTTAAGCTGATTGATTATGTAGGTACTATCTCTATAAGTAAAATTGCTTTTGTGTTAACTGAAGATTTAAATTCTCCTCAGCTTGAAATAATTTTTTAATAAGTTATATAAAACTTAGCGTCTTAGTTATATAAAGTCACAGAATACTCAGCGTGAAACAGTACAAGTACTGTGTTTTGCAGAGTGAATGAGTATATCGTAGACCTTTAAAAATACCGCTTAAGTGGTGTAAAAAGCCGGAAACACAACCAATGCACGGTTTTATATAGGTGACGTTGTTCTCTTACCATATAGGAGACGCACCTGCTCCGTTGTCCTGGCGGGCATCGTTTCGTATAGCTACTATAAAAAAATATATATAAAGCGAAAATCTTAGGTGATACTAAGCATCTGATATATTTTAAAATATTATTTCATGTACAGACAGAGTTTGAAGTTTCTGTTGAAGCCTTAACTTATTAGTTATTCAAAAATTTATGAACAATTGTTGGATTATTAAACGTTTCTAAAAGCGATAAATTATATCCTCGAGTTTTGTAATAATGCCATAAATACAATCAAATAATACTTTTAAATATGTAAAATTAATACATAATGAATTACGACAGTGACATTTTTCTGTGTTATTATATAATACATGGATATTTATTGATGGCTAACATTTCAATTTCATATTTCTTTATATTGATGTGATTAAATGACCTGTAAAGGGGCAACTGTTTAGTGCATTATAAAAGCTCGTATTTAGCTCTCGAATAAATATTATTAACACATTTGCATCAACTTATCTATGGAGTGTCATTAAATGCAGAACCAATAAGTACATCGTTATTGTATCCAATTATTTTAACACAAGTGCCAGCTGATACCAAAATAATGTATACATATCATTATGAGATAAATAACGTTTTTACAGACCTTTTATGATTTTAAATTATCTCACTTATAGGAATTACATTACATATAAACAAATAATATTGCATCGTAAAAGTAATCTGTGGATCCAACGAACCAATTCTAATAACTTAAAAGATAGATAGATACCAATGGCATTTGCCTTTTTGAATATCGATACTACAGGCGTGCAATAAACCAGCTTTTTTTGAAAAGTAAATTGTAAATTGCTTACAGTTATAGAGTTAATCACATAGCGAAAATTTTTGTGTATTTAAACAATAAACTGATAAAAATACCAACATGTAATACAACGTAGATTCTTGGCTTTAAGGGACGGGGTATTTTGCGGTATTTGCATTCTTTTTGATACGAAACATTTTTGTGGACCCGGCAGACATCGCGTCCTCCTAGCCGGGTACATTTATGAAGCCTAACAAATCCATGGGCCCGCTTAACCCAGAGAACAGATACACTAAAAACATTATCCTACATTTTTGTTTTCGGATAAAAGTAGGATATGATCTTTTCCTGGTTCTAAGTTATCTCCCCACCAATTTTCATCCAAATTAGTTATGCTGTTCTTAGCAATAAATAGTGTAACTAATAACACAGATACAGTTATACAGATACAATGTTATTTTAATTTTTTTTCAGGAAAATATAAGCTCTATTGCGTATCTCTGCAAAATAAAAAAAAACTATATTTAAAGAATAGAATTCTTATAAATTAACGTCAGTAAATTAATGTCAAGTATTGACATTTAGGGTTTGTCTATGCTAGATAAAGAAAACAGTCATATTTTTTTTTTTATTTAATTGGTGGCAATCGAGCAAGAGGCTCATCTAGGGCAAGCGGTACTCCGTCCATGAACAAATTAATTAACATTTAATAAGGAGTCCATGGTTTTATTTACATAAATATATTATTTTTGTTCGCAGAGGAAGAGGGTACAGAACTGGAATTGGAAGCGCTGTACAGACGATATTGCGTCAGATTGAAGCATGCTCTATTCGTGTCAGCTCTCTGCGTTACACTACTCTGCACTTTAGTGCTATTATGCGCAGTTTGCGTTTTACATTCACAAGTAAGTACTTACCAATAGCGCTTACGCGTATTCAAAAATCAAAATTTCGAGTTTGTTTTTAGAATAGGGCTTTGTTTCAATAATTTTTATGTTTATGAAATGGTGGTAAACGAGCAGGAATTGTTTGGAATACCTCTGCTGGCAGGTGATTCCACAGAGTAATGGTGCAAGGCATATAATATCTATGTTCAGCAGTGGACGTCCTACGACTGAAATGATTGACATAATGAGTGATAGTGAAATGAGTTGATATAACGATGAAATTTTGTATTTTCCCTCAACATTCGATGAGGAAATTCAGCTGAAGATATTAATACAAACAATTCCTCCGAACATTCCCCGTGATAAATGCGATAGAAGATGCTGAGCGAATCAACATTTCTTGACGCCAAGGAGTCAAGGTGATTTATCTCATTTAGATAATATTTGGTTACAATAGTACATTCAATGTTGATCCAATGGCTTTCGAGCTACATCATATAATGTCTGTTATGGTTTAAATCTTTAATAAATACGTTATAAACCCCACAAAAAAATATATTTTTATATTTACCCAAAAATAAACATAAATTTCTTTTTTATTTACATACTATTGCTAACAACGGGCAGGTGGGTCTTCTATATGGTAAGAGAACACCGCCGCCCAAGAACAATCACGCCACAGTCCGCGCATTGGTTGTGTTGCCGGACACTTTTAAGGGCCTCCGATATTCTCACTTACTCTGCGAAACACGGGCTCTGTGAGCCCGTGGTATCACTTCGGACGATCTGGCCCAATTAGTGTGTCAGCATGGCTCTCCCACGGGTGGAAAATAGATAGTAGGTGGATCATGCATAAGGAATTAAGATTTTCAATATAGAAACATTTCCCGGATGAGATTACGAAGTCGTGAGAAAAAGCATATTTTATATATATATTATTACATTTTAAGTTAAATTTAGATAGGAGATGTGATAAACATATAAAATATTTAGATACCACAAAATAAACCAAAGTTATCTCATAAGGCTTGATAAACGTTACTAAGTTTCAGGCGAGTAATATTATAACATGAGGTTAAATACATTAGGCGCCCATCTAATAACAGAGATCAGATTATGTTATACATTTCTAGGATGTATTAAAAATTATGAAAAGGTATAGACTGTGAAGAAGAAGTTCAAAAGTACATTTTCAATATAATAATAAATAAAATAAATTTCTTAAATATTCTTAAATTGCGAATCAGTCAAAATGGTTTTGAAAAAATTACAATTTATTCAATTTCTAAAAACATTTGTAGTTACTGTAAAATTTGTTTTTTTTTTAATTTGACTACGTGAGGTTATATATATAATGTAATTTCATCAAAGCCGAAGAAAATTGCATCAATAAGGTTGTATCCAAAATTACTTCTCAACTCAGAATAAGTACGAATTCCTTTGGAAATTCACAGAGATTTTCATGTGAATAGAGTTTAGTTTCCTTTGTGGAGTCAGATTGCAATGTTGGGTTGGAAATTCATGGGTTCGTGCTTATTATAGCCGGATTGTCACTTGGGTCCGACATTTAAAGGATTTTGAATTAAAGAGATTTAAACTAGATGAGTAGTCATTAGAGTTATTTCAACTACTAAAGACTTATGAAAGATTTTCTGTTTGTTTCAATGATTATAATGAAGTAATAATAGGATGTACGATCTTATTTGTTCTATTTATCACATTTCTGGTTATTAGACCTTAGAAAACATTCAATTGAGACATATTGGGCCGTTATTTCGGAAAATTGGTATATGATTATAGTTTGAATATAATTTTTCAATGGAAAATCTAAGTGAGGTAGAGCATACTATCTAATGAGCAAAGCATTTATTTCAAGAACAAAGGCTCCAACGGACAGCTGTCAGGCTTGTAACCGCCAAAGAGTAAACATACATACTTAATATAACGTAGCTAAGGCGAAAATATCTAGAAATCATTCTAAATAAATAAATTTATACAACTTAAATATAATTTTTGTTCTTAAAAGTATATTATAATAGGGAGTCCTAGATAGCTATAACTAATTCATTATTTCCGCTTGGTTTTAACATAAGTCAAGTTGTTTGAAATTCCTTCTGTATAAAATATAAATTTACAAGAGTATGCAAATGTTGCAAGCCAAACGCACTTATTTTACATATAAAAGGTCTCGGGGTCTCCATTTGCCTGAATTTGCAATTTAATTGTTCTCTTTGTTTCGCTGACTAAATAATAGTTTTTTGTTTCAACTTTCAAATAGGACGCTAAAAAATACCCTCATAGTAATTTCACAAAATATGTTTCAATATATCTGAGAATGGTACGATTACATTTTTAAAATGTTCTGGTTTACTAGTCGCTTTGTTATACATTCCCAGTGCGTGAATTTTAAGCACTGAACGGTAAACAACACATTTTTGTAAAAAAAATTCCCGTTCCAATTTTTTATAGAAAAGATTATGTACCTGTATAGCTAGATGAAAACCATTGCCATGAAACCTGTAAATAAAATAAACTACGATTCGATATTGTTTTGTAAAGAGCTGATCAAAACTTAGGACATCTCATGTATAATATTTATCTCTCAACGAATATAAAAGATATACTTAGATAATACTTAACTGTTTTTGTTGCAGGATCTATCAGCGCAAGTGACAGCAATAACGGCATTGTCCGTGATTGCCTTTATACTCTTGTCAGTATTGGCTTTGGCGCTATTGCCGGCTGCAGCAGAATGGGAGGCTTTCGCGCTCTCTGGCTCGGTGTTGGTTGCAATCAGTCTTGGCGTTGGTACACTAATGGCTACGCATCACGCACCGTTGCCTCTATTTGCTTTAATACTGGTAAATATATCCTTTTCTGATATATTTGGTCATCATATTATAATCTAATAATTTTCACAAGTATGTAACCTTATATAAGTAAACTCTAAAAATATAACATTCTACACTATAGAAAGATATTTGCTTTTTAAATAAGTCTTAAGGGGTATTTTTATCTTTCAAGTCTCTGAATTTTCTAAAATATTAATTTTAAACATATCATTCAATAAATTAATCAAAAAATTAAAATCCAATCATTTAATAAATTGCATTCATGTCTTTCTTATTAAGTACAGTTTGAAGTTAATAAATGCAGTACCATTAAAATATATATTGTATTGAGATATAAGTATGTATATACTAAATTATACTTCACTCAGTATAATTAAGTATAACAATGCACAAATGTCATTTGATGTTAAATATAAATCTAAAGGAAAAGCCTTTTGAGAGCATCGTAGGTTAATGGTTTTAAAAGTATACAATGAAGCGGGAGGTATCGGGTTCTAATTCCGGTCCGGACAATTATAAATTATAATTTAATTTATAATTTATTCGGTCTCTGGACGGGCTTAAAAGTGGCCTGGCGAGTGTCTAAATACTGTCGCACCCGTGGAAAAACCAATGCTGAAGCATATGCTAACGAAATTATTGGGCCGGCTCGTCCAAAGTGATACCACGGGTTGACAGAATACTCAGCGTGAAACGGTACTTGTACTGTCTTTCGCAGAGTGAGTTATAACTATGAGAATATCGGAGGCCCTTAAAAATATCTCCCAAGCGGGATAAGAAGTCGGTAACCAATGCGTGGACTGTGGCGCGGTTGATTATGGGCGGCGCTGTTCTCTTACCATATAGGAGACCCACCTGCTCCGTTATCCCCTATATAATAATAAAAAAATTAACCGTTCCTTTTAAATTTACATTTTGTAGAGATTTTGTCAACATTACGATATATTGCGTACTTATATATACTAACAATGCTAAGTGAACCTCTATAATCTACAAAAAATAATTAATAATCGTTAATGAATTATTCAATAACAGCATTAACCATTGTAAACGGTTACGCGGTACTTTAATTAATTAAATTTTATATCAGACTGCAGTGAGAGATCAATTGTGAAATCGCTTTAGCATTGTTCAGTCTGCGAGAAGTAAGATATTAAAGTATGAATATTGAGCTGAATTTCAATTTTCATACGAGCTTTATAGAATTTGACCAAAATTATATCGCTGCCTTCTGACCAACATAGAAAACTTACAAACTATATTTACTTCAAAGGACGGCTGAAATACTGTCACGTTGTCATTATTTTTGTTATTACAACTGAAATTAATACTAACAACTAAGATCCTCGCCACGACACAATTACAATTATAAAATTACTTATTAAAGATTTACATATTTAAAATGAAATACTTAATGTAATACTTTATTACATTTTTCCTACAGATAGCCATAATTTGTAGTATTTTTATGTTACAGTTAGGAGGCTCATCTAAGTTAGCGGGTGGAGGCCTATGGAAACCTTAGACACAAAACTAAGATCCACATCTTTTACACGTATAAGATATATATCTCTTAGACATAGATATACATTATAGATATACATCTCTTAGCATTTCATTTTTTTAATGTTCATATAATTATAAACTGAAGGTTAGTAAAATCGTGTCTATTCAAAAGTAAGCAAGAAATTTCGCGTAGAGTCGATGTTGACTGCGCATAATTAGATACAATTTGCATAACTTATCACTTTGTTTATGTGCTGTAAGCGAAAACGATTAGTGTTTAAATTTTAACAAAGAAATAACATTTTAACCTTTATTAAATGAAACTACATTTTCAAATGACTTATAATAATTGTAAGTCAGGATGAAGATAAATTACATGACCAACGTGTGTGGTTAAATTATATTACATTATATTATATATTATTAAATTATATACAATTAATAAAAAGTTATTAGGTCAATTTTAAAGTTAATCTTTCTATTGATGACGTCTCTTGAAATTTAAAATTCACTTAAATTTAAAGAGACGTAAACTGATAATTTAACTCAATATATTAACATAAATTGTCTTTCTTTATTTGTTTTTGTTATTAATAAGTAAAATAGTCGTCTTCGTCGTTTTTATCCTAAAAAATGAAAACAACGTGTTGCAGGTAAATAAAATTAAAAAATATTTAAAAAAAAATAAAAGTCTTTGGCACTTATCCCTAAAACCTGCGGTTTTGCTGGGGGCTTAGGGGTAACCACAGGCTTTGGACCTTTTATCCTAGATGGGTCTCCAGTTAGTTTGCCTCCTTAATTTTATATAAAAAAAATGAAGTAACCTTTATAAATTAATATAAAAATAAACTTGCGTTCAATGAAGTTGTTGACAAAGACGCTTCGTTTATCTCTTAAAACCGCAATCAACATCGAAAACGCAATTTATTTAACGGAATTGAAAGAAAAGGAGAAAATTCAATTCCACGTGCGAGGTTTCGCCTCTCGACGTTTGCTGGTAATTACTTGGGACAATACTGCAGGTATAAGTGAAGGATACGTAACACCGCTTTCCGACTTGAATATAAGAAATAATAGGTGTTTGAACAGTCTAGCTGCATTATGAATTTAATTAAAATGTTTTTGTTTTTCCTCTGTTTTGAAAGGAAGGACGCTAAAGATTGTTTTTATGATGATTGAGTCTTGAAACTCAAAAATTCTTAAGACTGTAAGGCTTTTAGTAATGAAAACTTTTTAAATTTTTATAATATTTTTAAAACTTTCATATTTTTCCGAAACTTGTTCAAGTGAGATTGTTGAAATATTTTTGTCTTTTTCATTGTATGACTGAATATTTAATCGAAAATAGTACTTATTTGTTATTACAGATGGTGCATACAATGATGCCTATAGCTAGATCTATTGCGCTCGTGATGGCCACAGCACTTACCCTGGCTTACATAGCCTTAGCAGTGGGGTTGGGACCAAAAGGACAAGAGGACCAGTTTTATCAGCAGGTATTAAAACTATGCGAGGGGTTTTTAATCGATTTAAAAAGGGAATTGTTCTGAGATTGGGAAATTGTTTCTTTGTTTCGTTAGTAAGTGAGGATTTCAGAGGCCCTTAAAAATGACGCTTAATTGGCGTAAAAAGCCGGCCACACAACGAATGCGCGGACTGTGACGCGGTTGTCCATCGGTGGCGGTGTTCTCTTAATATATAGAAGACCCTGTTCCGTTGTCCGCTATACCATAAAAAATAATATCCCGTATAAATTAGGCCAGTAGTAGTAGATGTTTTTATATTTTTTTAAATCATTTGTGTAAGCATTTTGATATGAAGAAAATTCTCAACAAATAAAGTGAAATTGTTAGAATTTCTTTAGTACTATAACTAATAAGTGGCGTGTTCTAATTCATAGAATTGATGGTCTGAGATCTGTTATGTATCTCTAAGTATATAACTCTATATATAATTATTATATAGATTATATTATTTGATTTAAATATTGTCGTTGACAGCATTTCTTGTTTCATAAACGTGAAATTTTGCCAAAATAATTTGTTTCGTACGCCACAACTAGTATAATATACTCTACAAGTATCAATATAATAATTGATAATCACTTTATATGGACTTTGAATACGAAATATATCCACGAATCTTTAATTAATGTTTGTAACTGTTACCGTGGCTTTCAGATCGGTTGCTCGAATCAATATCATATATATAATAAAGTTTTCACCAATGATCGGAATCTTTTTAATAATGAAATAGAATCACAAAAGCCAACTATAATGAAATTGGTTCTTTTAAACTTGTTCCAATTAAGTAATTTAGGCAATGTTCAACATTCCTTGGACTAAGGCATACATTTTAGAAATATTCATGGCTTGTTTACTAGCTTATTAATGAAAAGATTGCTAGTACCGTTGTAGTAATATTACTAGTGACCTTAAATTTTACGCCGCTTAAGAAATATTCATTTACACTACAACGCATAATATTGCTATAATTTATCTCCAGGCGGTAATAAAGACGACATTTTTATTTATTACTAGCTGACCCGGCGAACTTCGTACCGCCTTAGCGTAGCTTTGATGCAAAACTTTATTTTGTATAGCTGACCTATCTTATGTTTGAGTAGCTATTCAATTTGAACTGGAATCTATAATAAAAAAAAAATTCTGTACGGCTTCCGTGGCTGTTGGTTAGAGCATTGCCATATAAAGGCAAAGATCGCGGGTTCAAGTCCCGTCGGAACCACGTTGTCTTTTATCACT
>DWCF01006899.1:0-11592 GCA_018230265.1 Delias oraia | reverse complement strand
TTTGCCATGACTAACACAAGGGTATCTCCTGCGAGACTTGAACCTTGGCCTGGGCCATCGCGGAAGAGGTCAGCCAGAGCGGCCAGAAGAATATTGTAGATTTAAGTTTAAGTCTTCCTCTTGAAGAACTAGATTTTAAAAAAGATCATTTACTTTCTAAATATAATACAAATATAGAAAAACTAAAAAAAGATTTTTTAAAAGGCAACCTTAGTAAACACGAAAACTTAAAAAAAGATATAAAAAAATTTAAAACTGATTATTTTAAAAATTCTTCCGAATGTTTAGAAGATGTAAAAATTACTGTTACACATCCAACATGGTTTTTAAATTTAAACGAATGTCAACGTAAAATGTGCGAAAGAATATGCGAATTGTATAAAAGTTATTTTAAAAAATACAAATGTTTAAAAGACACGGAAGAGGATACGTTTTTAAGATTTGATGGTGTCTTGTGTGTTCTTGGTGGACGTTTTAATGAAATGTATTATTGGGATACATATTGGGTTATTATTGGCTTACTGGATTGTGAAATGGAACAAGAGGCATTTTTATTGATAAAAAGTTTTGTTAATATTATAAAAAGAATCGGATTTATCCCAAATGCTACAAGATTATACTATTTAAATAGATCTCATCCTCCGTTCTTCCTTCATATGCTTAATTTGATTTATAATCGGACAAATGACAACGAGATTAAAAATTTTATACTTTTTAACGGTCTTGATGCTGCGATCACGGAATATAAATTTTTTATGGAAATGAAGTCTGTATCGTACAATGGATATAACCTAAATATTTACAAAGTGCATTCAAATCAACCAAGATTGGAGACATATAAATACGATCTAAAAACGTTTGCGAATTCTAATTACGATATGAATCTTTATAAAAATCTTGCTACTGGTGCAGAATCTGGTTGGGATTTCTCAACTAGATGGCTAACTGATAATCTTAATCTACATACTATAGATATTTTTAATATAATACCTGTAGACCTTAATGCAATTATGTTTAAAAATGAACTAATATTGTTAGATTTGATTGAAAAAAGAAATTTGTTAATGAAATCTGTAATCTCGCAAGATTTAATATTAGAAATTGATCAGTCACTAACTAATAGAAAGAAGGCAATGCGAAAAGTTTTATGGAACATCAGAGAAGGTGTATGGAATGATATTAATATAAAATCCAAAACTTTCTCGTCTTCTCGTTTCTATATTTCGAATATTTATCCGTTATTTTGGAATGTAGATATCTTACCAATACAAAAATATTCAATTTTACTAAAATATCATAAAGAGCTATTTGGATATATAGGAGGAGTACCCGTTAGTGGTGAATCTGAGGATAAAGTAGTGTCAGGACATCAATGGGATTTTCCTAATACATGGGCTCCTTGTACTCAGTTGTTTATTGAATTTTTAGTAGAAAGTAACGAGCGTAAACTCGCTCTACACGTTGCCAGATCGTACTATTTATCAGTTAAAAATGAGTATAACAGGGATGCATTGTTTTATGAGAAGTATAATTGTCTTGTTTCAGGTGAGGAAGGTAAAGGCGGAGAGTATCCTGTACAAAACGGTTTTGGATGGACAAATGGAACTCTAATTTATATTATGAAAATTTTCGGGAAAGAGTTGGATGATAAATTTAATCATCAGAAATCTTATGAGAATATAATTAAATACCTTAATGATCAGATTATTAGTCATAAGATGGTATCAGAATAATAAATTTTATTGTTTTAATTTTTAAAACTGTTTTTTTTGTAAACTTGTTTCGATTTATTTGTAATTGTAAATGTTTTATTCTTTTAATAAAATATAAAAAACTCTTAACTTACATTATCTTTTAACAGTAATATTTTATATTCATTCCGATAGTTTGTAATAATTATTATATTATAGTGAATTATTTATGTTATCAAATAATATAGTACTTAAAACTGATTGTTATATTTATGCTATTTCAAATATCTAACACGTTCGCCTTTTTCTTTTGAAGCTGGACAATTTTTAAAATAACTATCCAGTAACAAAATTTTACTCTTATTATTTAAAGACAGTTAAACAACAATAGATACTGTCTGTATTTTGAAACTAAGTCCTCTACTTTAAGGTTGCATTTCTATTATTAAAATTCTTAATTATACAATTTGTTTTAAAAATTGTAGATTTAATATTATCTATTATAACTTGTCTAGACTGTACATTGTTTATTTAATTAAAATATATGATTAATTATTGTCACAGTATATTGAAAATATAGTTAACATTTAAAAATTTTTATATATTACATACTTTTTTTCTTTTATACATTATCTTAATGTATTCTCATTAATTTTCACTTTTTTCTTCAATTTTTATTATATTCATGTTAATGTTTCTTCATTACACAATATAATAAATTTTTTTTTACTTCACACTAATTTTTGTAAAACAGTAGAGAAGTCTCACTATAAATTAAAGTTATAAATCATCTATGTATTACTAAATTCTGTCTTATTCTGTAATTGTAAAAAAATTGTTAAAATTAAATAAATTGACTATTACATTAAAAAACTTAAACATTGTTTATAAAAAAAACCTTTAAGAAAAATTCATAACTGTTATTAATAACGTCATGACTATAATTAATAAAGTATCAATTATGTTTTAAATTAAACAGAAATACAATCTAACTACTGAAAAAGACATTTTGTCTGTCACAAGAGAGTGAAATGTAAGACTAATGATATTAGCTATTTTAATTTACAATGTGTAATTTAAGTTTATAAACAAACATAATGTTAGTATATAACCTTTATATATGTTAAAATACTAAAATAACTCAAAGTTAGACATTTGTTTTGGTAAGTTTTTGGTGTCAATATTACAATGATACATAAAAAGCGTAGTTAAAAGTGTAATTGCTATGAAAACCAGTCGATAGATACCTTGTTTGTATATATCACAAAAAAATTACTGTAGATCTGTAATATATAAATAAAATATATATTGAACGTCGATTGAGTTACAAACTTTAACAATGTTGACTGTTGCGTTCATTAAAAATATTTAATAGTGTATAAATCTTAATTCTATATATTCTAAATTCATTAAAAACGTCTTTAACGAAAAAAAAAAAACGAAAGCAAACATCTGACTCGTTTTATAAAATTTTTATCACCAAATAAAGCGAAAGTAGTGAAGTCTTCTTTTATAAATTTATAAAGATTAATTTTAATATCAATGGATGTCTTTATATTTTAATAAATAATTAAATGAGTGAAAGAGTTAAGTATGAACTAAATAATAAAATTTAACGTCTATTGTAAAGTTTGTTTCCTCAACAAGAATTAAAGGTAAAGTAGTCTTTGCACAACTTATTTTTATAAAATGAATTAAAATACACAAAGGTAATTAATATTAACAATTTGAAGTAAATCATTCTATATCCTCCAGAGATACAAATAAAATAATTTTAAAAATTTTGTGGGTTAATTAAAATATTTTTTGGTGCTGTTTTTTTGTTATTATGTCTGACGTCAATTAGAGATTTTAATAGTCACTAAAATTATAATTTTTGACTAAATTCAATGTCATTTTTAAACGACCTATACTATGTATTATAAATTAAAAACAAAAAAGACAAGATTGTATTAGATTAAAACTAGTACTGTGATCTTAAGACAAAAAACGTTGGCTTATTTTCGAAAAAGTAAATGTTTTTATCAAACTATGATCAAAATCTTGGGTTTTTTTTCTAAAAATTATTATTAGACTTCGAAATTGTAAAATACAAGCTTTTTGGTTTGACAAGCAGCGCAGCATTACATTTATTTGTGTTATTCCGAAATTTAAGCAAGGTAATAAATTGCTTTTAAATTTTTTTAAAACCTTGAATTTATAAGAAAAAAATCGAATAAGAACCATAAAATGTGTTTTTAAAACAATAAAATAATTTTTAATCATTTGCTAGAACTGAAGGTAAAAATAAATAATCATCGTATTTTAAATAAGTTGCAAAAATATTTATTTTAAGTAATCTAGTTTATCATTGTGAAATCTAGCAGCATCCATAGAAGCTAAAAATGCAAATAAATTAGATTTCTGATGTATTATATTGTAAAGAGTCTCTTTTTTATAATTTTCTTTTTCTTCATTATCTACCTCTAGTGTATCAGTCATTTTCCCTTTATCTTTTATTGTCATAAAAATCGGCGAGTCTAATAATAAATACTGTCCTGGTCCTTTTGGTACATGTAAATATTCCTTTGAGAATACTTTATTGATAATATCAATATAATGAAATCTTTTATACCTACACAATAAAATAGCAAAAAATGTCATTTTTCTAATTTGATGTAATAAAAAGCTTTGTCCTTCTAAATGAATTTTTATATATTCTATACCATCACAAATATATTTATCTGAATATTTAATTTCTTTGATATACCGTTCTTTTCCTTTCGGATTACTCATTGTAGTAAAATTGTGAAAATTTTTTGTACCCAAAAAATTATTAAAAATTTCTTTAAACTTACAAATATCATCATCATTACATGTTGATCCAATAATAGGGTCTATATCATCTAATATATATTCCCTTTGCAGTATTTTTTCTTTGTTACTATCTTTAATAATAAAATTTTTTATTTCATCTGTAAAAATATTACTTTTTAGAAAAAATGTAGGTATAATATATTCATAAATTCTAGAAGATGATAATTTACTCGGTATAAAAGATTTAGTAAGACGCAAAATTTTGTATAAATAAATATTTTTTTCTAATAGTTTTTCCTTAAGATTACAAAATAATTCTTTGGAAATTTCACATTCGATTTTGCAACACACGAGATTAAAAGCAGCATGTACACCTTTGTCTGTTCGAGAACATGATTTTAAATGAATTTTTGAAGGGTCTTTAGCATTTAATTCACTAATTGCATTACAAGAAAATAAACATTCAGAAATAGCTTTTTCAATTGTATTTAAATTTCCGTTTAATTGTAGACCACTGTATCCTGTTCCATTATATCCTATACATAATCCTGCTTTAATTTTCATTTTTTAAGGGTAAAAATATTATTTTTTTAAACCAATTAAATAACCGGATTTTAATAAAAAAGTAATGTTTTAACGTATAATATTAAGTTGAATAATATTTCTATTATTTATTCTGAAATTATTTAACACGACAAAAGATGTTTTTATATTTTTTATAAATAACCTTTAACTTACAATTATCTTTGAACAATTACAATATATTCCTAATATAAATATGACTTTAGCATATGTTTTATATTTTGTATTGTTTATATTGTCAACTCTAAAAATTTAATTGTGTTGGGTTATTATTGTAAATTAAATTGAGATATTTTTTAAATATTAATCAAAGCTAAATGTTTATATGTTATGATTTATATCTTTTGAAATTAAGTGTAATATGTTGTAGAAATATGTATTTGAAAAATAAACTATTGTTATGCTTGTTAACTCCTCCGACATAATAGATTAATAATAATACTGTAAAATTCTTACAATCGAAAACAAACGCTTATAAAAGTGTTGGTCTTAGTTATAAATAGCAGATATAAAGTATAAACATCTCTTCATGTCAAATTTTTACAATATGGCACCCGATATGGAAACAAAATGAACATCAAAAGCTTTATTGTTGTAACTAAAACTTGCAAAAGTCTGTTACAAGAAGCTTATTATGTATTTTGAAGCTGATAATTAGTGTCAGATAAAGTATGTTTGATATATAATAATTTTAGGCTAGTTTCTAATTAAAATGTACTAGAGAAAAGGCTTTTCGTGGGCAGTCATGCTGACTGTCCGGTTTTAACATATAATAATTTTTTAAATGTTGATGTGGTATAAACTATCACATTTGAAATCAAAATTTTTACTCATAAAAAGTATATGAACAGAAACAATAAGAATTATGAAACACGAGGTCACCGGGCAAAAAACAATTATTCTAACCCACGAGGGAGCTTTTTAAAAAAAACAATAAAACTTAATCAAACATGTACTAGGTAGGCCATGGTGCATTATCAAGGGATTTAAATCCTCGGGCCGCCTACTTGTAATTAAAGCTACAGTTTTTTCTTGAGTTGCATTTTTTCGTCGTTGTGATCTTAAGTGCTTTCCTTTATCTTGGGGATAAATTTATTACTTTTATATTAAATTTTTACATGAAAGTCGAAGATTTTTAAGTTTTGGAAAGAAAAAATGTAAGTAATTAAAGTTCCAAATCTTTAAAAATAATCTTTTTTGTATTTAATTAAAATATATCCAAGTATGTTAACTGTCAAAACTTAACTTATATTAACTACGTAACTGGCCTTCGGAAGAGTGTCATGTAACACTCTCCCTCCTTTAAAGCGATTAAATTTATTGGATCCGATGTTTCCAAAACCATTACAACTTTTCGGTTATTTTATAAATTACCTTCTATTAATTGTATCTCATAGCAATCATCTCCTACCTCTTTAAATATTTTGTAAACACCCTCGAATTTTACGACAAATTTATTTTCTTTTTCTAACTTCGGTTTTTTCTTCTAACAAGATTCCTATTTTCAATTCTTTTAGGTTTTACCTCTTTTAAATGTTTCCCATTTCTTCATCCCTGTCGTACTCTCGAGTGAGAGAGCAGAACTTAAAGTATTGCTCTAAATACGAGCAAATATATTTATTTAATTTAGATTTTATTTTGAAAGATGAGAAGTCTCGCTTTGGTAGACTTTCAGTGTTCCTATCGTATTTCATATCTTTATTTCCTTCTTTGATATTTGAAAATATATGGGTAAAAAAAAGAAAATTATTTGAATAAAATTTAAAAATAATGTGGTATAGGATACCACACTCCCTTAAAATCTCTTTAAATTTTGTGCCACGATTGCCTACATGATTTTTTTTTCAAAAATTAGATTATTGGGTTCAACTTATCTTTAAATTCTTCATCTATTCTGCTTATCATATAAAGTACTCTCCCATCTAGTAATTCTTATGGCGTGTCGAAGCTTAACAATTAATTAGAATCATCCATCCCCTCTTTTCAGTCATTTTTTAAATCAAATGTATCCAATCATCTTGCGAAAATTTTCTTCAACTGTGTATAACCAAAAAATAGCTACAACACATTCGATTAATACTTTACATTTGAAAATTTGGAATGTTTTTTAAATATTGAGGTCATTGAAAAACATGTTCATCTGAGCTATTTTAACCATCAAATTGTTGCAATAAATTGATAAGATGATCACTTTACTTGTGGTATGTTTCACCACATAAGATTTACTTCAATTTCCAAAAAATAGTTTTATAATTGTTATCCTTATTAAGCTACAGCAAAAACAAGGAAGAGCACCTCACAAGAGAGAGCTTTACTTATAACAATAAATTATCTATTGAATCATCATTTGTTTTGCAGTAATGCCACATTACTTTGAGAAGTTTGTTAATATTTACAAAAGTTATATATTTTATTATTGGTACATCATTTGTGTTGTTAGCTTAAATAAATCCCTGTATTATTGAAAAAAAATTTGAAAACACATAAAATTAACATAGTCAATATTTAACGTCGTCTAGCACATTATAGCCAATATGCACGTACAGATAATTATATATACTGTTAGGGGACAGTCCAAGGTGTATCCTCAGACTGCCCCTACCCAAGAATAATTATTTAATGTTTGACAGGTCTTAGAAAGTCTCAACCAAGAATGAGATTTTGACAGCTAGATAATAACTGCATAATTGGATGAGAAAGGATAATACTACATTTTGTTAACTCTTTGTTGGAATGTCAAAATACTCAAAGACTTTTTAATCTATAAAACTATTTAAACAGAATTAAAAAGAGGGCATGAAATTGAGGAAAGACTTTAAAGACTCTAAACAAACAATAAACGATATTAATTTAAACCAACCTACTACGCAGGCAGCCAGGAGGCAGCCTTACATATACAACTATACAAATTCTAAATTCTATAAAAATAATTATTCTAATATTAGATATGAGAACGAAGTTAATATAACGTTGAAAAACGAAACTGTAAATAAATTGATGTGTTGCGCATGCTCTTAGTATTTATTTGTAAATATTTTAACCCTTAGCTAATCTAAATAAAACATGATGAAAAATTATTACTTAAATGTCGAACAACTTAATCTATTATCTGACCCTTTTAGGAAAATCGCCCCCTTCAATAAAATATCAAAAAAAAATTTTATTAAATGTTTGTACTTTTCATAATAGGGGTTCCATCCCCAACATCCCCTCCTTAGACGGTTAGTCTCTTCATTACTCAAATTTTCTTTTTCAACACCTTTCAAGTCATAATGCCTTTTTTTCAATATTTTTCCTTACTCTGTTCTCACAATATACGAGTCATTTTTACACAGAGCCATTACTTTTCCCAGTTAATAAAATCTTCCTTTTTCCATCTTTCCCTTCGTACCTAAATTATTTCGTTTAGCGATTCTTACTAACTGGTCTATCGTAAAATTCTCTCTGTACCTTTTTTAAAACTTCTTGCGTATTCACCAATTGTACTATTTTCAATGTTTACATGTTCCGCTTCGTCTTCATCTCTCCAAGCCTCATTAGGGGTACATCTTATTTCACTGTGATATGTATCGTTATATATCTTTATCCCGTTTCTAACTTTGTCTTTCAAATTACCTGCCGTCTGTTAACAATAGCCTCTCTCATCGTTCTGATAGCTCTTTCAATTCTCCCATTACTTCGATGTGCTTCTAAACCGACCTTACAATGTCTTATCTCATTTAAAAACACCATTCTTCAAAAACTTCTCCGCAAAATTCTTTAGCATTCTCCGTTATTATTTCTTCGGGAATACCTTCCAGTGCGAACCACTTTTCTAACCCTTTTATGATCTCTTTGGTTTCTTTAGACTGGAGTACATTTCCCCAAAGCTTCCGTGTGTAATAATCTATCCCAACATTATGTACCTTTGTTCACTTTCAATTTCCATAATATCTAACGCTACTTTTTACAATTTCCTACTTATTACAATAAGTTCACATCCTCCCATATTTTTACGATTGTTAATACTGCATATTCCGCATTCTTTAATAACTTTATTAATCTGATCTTTCATCCCAGGCCAATACCATTGTTTTTTCATATTATAATAAGTTATTTCAACCCTAGGTGATTTAATTCTGCATGTGCTTTGACTATTAGTTTTTCTCTGTCTTCATGTCTGGGAATCTCTCTCTTTATACCTGATGTGAACAACAAAAATAGCTTTCCATCTTCTTTAATTGTATGTTTCTCAATCTTCTCTTCCTTTTGTTTATTAATCTTTAATCTTTCCTCATCGGTCTTTAAATTCTCATCAGTCTCAAACTGCCTACTTAAAACGTCTACATCCGCCAATAATTCTTCTTTAACGTATTCAACTGTAAAATCAAACTCCTGGATAGTCTCGACCCATCTATTGATTCTATTATTACTGAAACACGGTTTCCGTCTCATTTCTTCCAATGCTTTGTGATCAGTCATAAGATGAAATCTTCTTCCTCTCAACTCATATGCAAACTTCTTTATTCCCCAAAATACTGCCAACATTTCCTTTTCTGAAATCGTATATCGCTGTTCTGTAGGCGTCAACTTTTTAGATGACCATTGTATTATTATCCAAACCCCTTCTTTGTTTTCCTGTAGTAATATGGCCGCTATCCCATTGTTACATGCATCCGTTTTTAATCTAAACATCTTAGTATATTTCGGAATTTTCAATCCTCTCATTCTTTGTAAGCTATCCTTAAGATCAAGAAATTCCCTCTCCATCTCTTCGTTCCATTCCCACTTTTTATCCTTTTTAAGTGCATCTGTTAAATGCGTTGATCTGTATGCAAATTCCGGGATAAAGTCCCTAAACCATCCTGTTAATCCTAAAATCTTCTCAATTTCCTGACGCATTCTGGCCTCCTAAATTCGAGGGCCTCATTCTTCTTTATTTCATTTGGTTGCATATACTCGCCATTAACTGAAACACCCAAAAGTTGAAATTCTTCTTTCTTATATGTAATTTATTTGGGTTTTTAGTCCATGCTCTTTAAATCTTCTGATAACCTTTTCTAATAGTTGATCATGATCCCTTGATCCTTTAGTGTGAACAACAATATCGCCCATGTACACTTCAACGCCCTTACCTCTATAATCGTCTAAAATATTATTCATTGCTCGTTGCATAATGTGAGGTGCGTTTTTAAATCCCATCACCATACTGTTTCATTCAAAAACCCGTCCATCAAACTCAAACGCTGTCTTGTGCTTATGTCCTTCATTAATTTCGATATGGTAGAAACCCTCTTATAAAACAATAACAGTAAATACGTTTGAACCCTGTGTAGCTCTGACGACATCTCTTATTAGTGGAAGCGTGTACGTGTCTTTTTCGACCAAATCATTTAGAGCAATTTAATTGCTAACCAACCTTATCCCCCACTGGGCTTTTCTAAAACTCTTATCGGATTCCTCCACATCGAACTAGAACGCATTATAACCCCTCTATTGTTCAGATCCATTAAATAGTCCTCAAACTTTTTCCTTAAATGTTGTTCTATCCTTGTTCCCTTTTTAATAACCTTCTCTCTTTGTTTTGTATATATATAACATTTTTCCCCTGTTAAATATTTCACTTTTTCTCCGTTATCCTCCAAAACTTCCGGGTATAATTTTTTAAGTTCCTCCAATCCATTCTTTATCTTCCGTCTTTTCACAGGTTCAGTTTCTATCGCTTTTTTAAAATTTACACTATAATAATTAAAACTTTTATTGTTTTCCTTCTCCATGTCTTATTCGGAGCCTCACTTTCTTAGATTGCAAAATCGCGCTATGTGTCCCTGCTTGCCACATACAAAACACATACCCGAAAGTTTTTTTGAACTTCTAAATCTGTAGTTTCCTACAGGTCTTACCTCTCCTATTCTTCTAACACTTTCATCCCTGAGCTCTTGTCTTACGGTCTTCCTCATCATCCTAACCATTTCTTCTGTTTCTCTAGCTTTCTCCGCTTCTTTTCTCTCGTATTCCTCCTCATGAATTACATACTTTTCTAATGCTTCAATTACTTCTTCCCATTCCTCTACCCTTGTTAAAAATTTTTCAATCACAAAATCTTGCAGTTCATATACTGCCAAAGCAGAAGCCTGCCTCAACGTAACCTTTTCACAATCTTCCTATATCTGCACCCTAGCGTTAATCTTATTTGCCTCTTGTACTAGCTTTCTGGCCGCTTGACCACGGGATCCATTTGTCTCCCCAACCAGTCTTGTGTTCGCCATGTTTGTACTTTTCATAATAGGAGTTCCATCCCCAACATTAAATAACTATACATTTTTTGTAAAAGTTAAGCAAATGCATGAGGAATAGATATTTTTTTATGTATTTGCAATGTCTCTTACGCCAAGAAATTTCTTTTTAAAATTTAGCGGTACGATTATGATTTGATCCACTTCTTTTTCTATAATCGTGTTTTAAGTGAGGCCAAAAATTATCAATCCGGTTTGTACGTCTGCCCTCGCTGTTTACAAATCCTTTGCTATGGTTTACTCTTCAT
>DWCF01006898.1:0-11593 GCA_018230265.1 Delias oraia | reverse complement strand
AAACATTTATTTTCACAGCATAGATTTTATTGAAGAGTTCGCTAACAATTGTATGCTTTTGAAAAAGAATAGTTCCCGCCAAAGAACCGTCTTCTTATCTGTGTGCTGATAAAAGATATATTATGTAAGCTATATATTTCCAGCCAAAATTGGGTGTCTAACTTTGACAATAGGAGCACTAGGTTAATAATTGTCGCTGGTCACAATTACTTACGTAAAGAGAGGTTAAAAAAGTGGAAAAATTTATAATTTGTTCGGTCTTTGGAAGGGCTTGACAAGGTGTTGCCCAAATGCAAGACTTAGCCTGTGTTGGTCTTCCGCCAATATAGATCTTGGTCTTGGTATTGCACTCCCAGTCTTAGTCTTGCAGGATTACCTATTAGACTATTGAAATTTATTAAAGTTTACTTCAGATCTTAGAACAACATATGAGAATAGGAAGATTTTGAGCTTAAATTAGAATAGCAAAAGACGAATCATTTTAATAAAATATGTCTAAAGATTTAATGAGAAATTCCAAAAATCACTGCCAAAAGAAATAGCTGCAAGACGCGCGAGTCTTGCAGGCTTAGTCTTGTTCTTGCTCAAGTCTTACGCGGTCAGTCTTGTTCTTGCCAAAATTAGGCGGTCTTGGTCTTGGTCTTGCATTTGGGCAGCACTAATTATATATAATTTTTTTAAATCTGTGACTTTCAACTTTAAGGTTTTGTGAGGATTAGCGGTATTTTTTTAAATTCAATTGGTGGCAAACAAGCAGTAGGCTGACCTCGGGCAAGCGGTCCATGGTGCTCATGGATGGAGTCCATGGGCACCACAGCCCTTGCAGAGCCGCGGTTGCATTGGCGGCCTTTAAGGAATGTATTTCACTCCCTATTCTCAAACCTAGCTTCAAGCCGGTAGCTAGCTACTGAGGAGTATGACAATTGATATTCTGCCGCGAGAATCTCATACATAATAGGTCTGGCCTATTTAGGATTGTAGAGAGTTGGCGAGCCGAATACGTCGCAGCCAATAGTTAATCCTCGTCTTCGTTCGCCTTCGTGCCGAGCTGCGTCGGCATGAGCGGGCACAAAGCGGGCAGAGCGTTCACAATGCCGACGAGTGAGCCGGGTTAAAAACCGTGTAACTTTATTACAATAGCGCCCATGTACTGGGGTGGCCGTACAACGGCCGGCAAACTTTCTCGCGCTCTTTATTTCCAATGCTCTTACTTGGAATACGACTCTAAACTATTGTTTTATTATTATCGATGATAACTATCAGAACTGTTATTGTCTTATCATTTGCTATACCAGTTCAGAAGTAATACGAATAGTTTAATAATAAATAAATTTAAAGTGATGAATAAAACAGACAATTCCTAGACTAGGGCAATAAACCACAGTGTCACACGCCTCGGATCAAACTGTTCGCTCTAAGCCACAGAAACAGGCTTCACCGACTGTCCCAAAAAACCTGCTCAGCTGTGCACCACGAGGTATCTGCTAAGGCGGGTGCGTATTAACTTATAATAAACTACGCGTGGTTTTACGGCCACGATGCGTCGCCGGGCTCAAGTCTGCAACGACTGAACCACTCCAATGATCACGCAAAAATAGTCTTTGCCGGCTAACACACAACACTTACAATCCACTGCAGCTTCTGGCGTTTTGATAAAAACATGTGTATCGAAGTTTGAGCTTTGCAGCGGTGCGTCAAAGTATGAGCTTGCTCCAAGTATTCCGCGATTTTAGGCCGTTTCGCGTCCAAGTGTCAAATGATACCCATAACCAATATTAAAAGAGGGGTGTATTTTTTTATTAAAAATCATCGCTTAGCGCGTTGGCGGCGGAGTTAATGGCATTTCTGATCGTTGTTTGTTTTGGATCGTCATAACGTAGGGTTTATTATTAATGAACTCACACGATTTTCGTTTTAATACAGTGTTTGACTTGTTCATCATCCGAATGGAACGGAGCTGGGAAGATTGACCGCGCCTCGGCCGACCCCGACGAATATATTTAGCAATGAGTATAGATTTTGTAAAGCAGGGTTAGTGCAACAGATCCATAACGCATTGTAATTGCGTTACCGGCTTTAACGCCGCTCGCTTTAACGGTTTAATTTTAGGGGCCTCCGATATCCTCACTCACTCAGTGAAACACAGTAGGTACCAACAAGAAAGTACCTACCGATTCAATTTAGTATTCTGTAAGCCCGGGATATCATTTCGACTGAGCCGGCCGTTGGAGTTTAGCATTAATGAAACAAATTTTTGTATAAAAAGTTAAATCTACCCGAAAAGATCCTAACAAGTAGAAACTATGTTGACATAAAAATTTTGCAATGAAACTGTCAGTTTGCCATCTGTTTCGCCAAACTCGCCGCCAAAGATGGCGAGTTGGTCAGGCGACGAACGCGAGAAAGTCGCGGCCGTAGCAATTACAGCGATCACTTGCAAACAACTTGAAAAGAACAGTCCCACTTCGGTAGGTTAGGTACCTACCCCAACGTTTGAGGTCTCCTTTGCCCAAATCGGTGCGCGCGTAGCGAAACAACAGCCTAACAAAACCAAAAGTATGTACCTACATGTTACTCAATAAATTTAAATCTATACATACTAAAATTATAAATTTGAAGACTGTGTGATCGCGCTCCGACTTAAAACATTCTTTCAAAAACTAGGAATTTTTATTAAAAATTGAATAATGTAATTCTAGGTGTAAAAGTCAAAAAATGTCTTACAAGAAAGGTGTTTGTGTGTGTGTTAAAATTATTTTTGATGATAAAAATTCCCGTGAACTCGGGGTGAGGGACTAGTTTCATATAATAGGACAGTTATTTATTGTAATGACTACGCTTGGGAAAGCAGACAATGCAGGCAGGACATCTATATAGGAAGAGAACACCGCCGCCCATGACCAACCGTGCCTCAGTCGGCGCATTGGTTGTGTTGCCATCTTTTAACGCCACTTAATTGGCTTTTTATGGGCCTCAGATATCCTCACACACTCAGCAAAACACAGTAGAAGCACCGTTCCAAGTACAGTTCAAGTTCGCGTTGAGTATTCTCTAAGCTCGTGGTATCACTTTGGACGAGCCGGCCAAATTAGTGATCAACATGACTTCAACATGACTGTTCCATGGGTGATAATTTGAATTAGAGAATCTGGTCAGGGAAAATGTTAACCAGTTGTCGGACTGCAGCAAGCGACGTTCATCAGCGATCCTAATATATTCGCTCGTATGCGAACAGACACATTTGATTTGATTGGTTTGCCAGTGTGGGGCGATGCAGCGTAGGGAACAGGGACAGCCGTATCTTGCCGCTCACAAAGGCTGTTCAGCCGGCTCCAATTACTTCGAGAGCACTCCTCACCGGAATTTCATTTTAAAATACCTTCCCTCCCCCCTCCCCCACAGCCTCCCCCCAGCCCGAGCCGCGCGCCACGCGATGCGCTGCGTTTCACTTTGAGCTCTTATTAAATTGCTACCTTAAAGCCTTTGTAGGTATTACCTTCTCATTGTTAAATAGCTCACATATTCGGCATTTTTTAAATCCCTCTCAAAGATGAAAGTTTTGTTTCTCTACTCTCAGTGTGTCTGTCTGTCGGTAGCCCCGTCCAACCGATGTTGGTACCTACTAGACATGCCCAAATGCAAGACTTAGCTTAGTCTTGGTCCTGCGGCAATGCACCTGCTATTTGTCTTGCTCTTGCTATTACGCTCCCAGTCTTGGTCTTGGTCTTGCAAGTCTTGAAATTACCTATTAGACTATTGATATTTATTAAAGTTTCTTTCAGATCTTAGAAAAATGTATCAGAATAGGAACAATTTGAGGTTGAATTAGCATAGCCATAGTAAAGACCAACCAGATTTACAAAATATGTCTAAAGCCTTAATGAGAAATTCCAATAACCACTGTCAAAAAAAGCTGCAAAACGCGCGAGCCTTGCAGGCTTAGTCTTGTTCTTGTAAGGCTTAAGCCTTACACGGTCAGTCTTGGCCTGGCTAAAAGTAGGCGGTCATGGTCTTGATCTTGCTTTGGGCAACACTAGTACCTGCTGATTGGTGGTGACTGCGATTGATGGTATTGGTAGCTATAATTCATGGCAATCTGTTCATCCAGTTTAGAGATATTCTTATAAGTAATTATTTTTCGGAAATTGATACCACGAGCCCATAGAATACTCAGCGTGAAACAGTAGGTACCTACTTGTAGTGTCTTTCGTTAAGTGAGGATATCGGAGGCGCTTGAAATTTTGCCACTTAGGTAATCATAAAAAGCCGTTAACAAAACTATATCAGGTCCCTAAGATTACCTAGATTATTAAATAAAGTGTTAATTAGTGTTACTTTAACACTAGAACTAATGTTGCCCAAATGCAAGTCCAAGACAAGTCCAAAAAAAAGCAAGACTCTTGCGTCTTGCAGCTTTTTTTTGGCAGTGATTTTTGGAATTTCTCATTAAATTTTTAGACATAATTTATAAATCTGGTTGGTCTACTATGGCTATGCTAATTCAAGCTCAAAATGTTCCTATTATGATAGGTTTTTCTTAGATCTGAAGTAAACTTTAATAAATATCAATAGTGTGATAGGTAATTTCAAGACTAGTAAGACTCTTGCTGCAAGAGCAAGAAGCTAAGTCTTGCATTTGGTCAACGCTAACTAGAACCAGTTTAATTTGAAAAATTGAAGCGGTTTGATATGAAGTGGCCGAGGTTTCTGCAAGTGCCTGTCATTAGATATTCAATTGGCACTTTAGCGTCGCTGAGTGGCGATTACAAGTTGGAGATGGAGTCAAAAAAAATGTTCGCCGGGCTGAAAAACGGCGGGCATCGTTTATTGAAGCGGCCGCGGCGGCTACAAGAGATGGCACTCAGGCGCGCGGACTTTTGCCCTCGTCCGCTGCTCCTACCTAGCTATACGCTTTTTGTTTTTTCCATTACATCCTCACGCCCAACCCATACGCATCATTCAATATAATCCAGCCTCAATGCCTTCGAGTGATTCTGCCGCGCTGCCATTGGCCACCGCCGCCGCTCCGCTTCCATCGATGGCGCAAATCCTCGCTAGACAAGGACACGCTCACCTCCGAGCGCCACGCAACTGCATGCGTCCGAAAGAGACGGGCGTACAGCGGTCGGCTCTTGAATACTGCATGAGCCCGAAAACGCCGTATCAATAATATGTGCACGAATGAAATAATAGATAATTCGTTTGTTGCGACGGGCCGTAAACAAAGTGTAAGCATCCATTAGTGATGGCGCGGGCGGCGCGGCGCGCGTGCGAGCGGGACGGGTAGCGCGCGGCGGTTGCGCCCGGCGGCGGCCAGCTCGCCGCGCGCTGGCTGCTTCTGTAGCAGTCGTCGGCGGGGTTCCGCATTAAACGATCATTTTAAGGGCGAACCAATCAAACTGCAAATTTATACAAATTGATACTAAACGGGTTATATTAATTTTATAACAAAAATTAAGTGTGTAAACAAGTTCGAGCGACAGCGCAATTCAAACTGATTGGGTGTAATAAAGCGATAATTATTTTGTGTGGAGCCGGCTTTTCGTCGCGTTTCGGCCGTTTCCGGTGTGCCGACGGTTCTCCGTGCAGATTTCGCGAGCCGAGCAAAATGCTGAGCGGGCCGGTTAGTGCGTGAGTGAGTGGATTTGGCGGAGCGGTGCGCTGAGCTGCAACGATTGGTCTGCTGTGGTGTCCGGAGGGCGATGGCGGCGTAGGGCGCGGCCGGCTCTGGCCTTTCGGGGCCATGCTCAACAACCTCACCTCTGCCGCTCTAGGAGGTAACCAGCCTCGTCCCTAAAGCAACTGTTACGAGTACCCTACAGGCGTAACCATTCCCACACAGCGCGATGACCTCAGCAGAGTTTGGTAAAGAGAGCAGGTCCCAATAGTTAATACAGCGCCCAGCGGTAAAGTGCACTGGACTGCACCACTCCTGTTATGATGACTGTAGGTACCTTCTACGATGCATTTAGCGTAGACGCCTGACTTTGTGCGCTGGTCTTCTCGCATTTGTTCTTAAATTAGGAAATATTAAAAAGCAAAATTTAAAACAAAATTGCCAACAGGTTATTAAAAGAACGATTAGATTACAATTTTTTTATTAATAAGATACTAGTTGCACTTTCTTTATATATAATATTAGTTACCATTAAACAATAAGACGGTTTAGAAAGCGAATGAAAGCTCTTAGACATCATGGCAGACTGATGCTGTCCCGGACTCAACCCAGAAAGAGCTTGAAAAAGGGTCGTAGGAGTATTCAGCGAGCATTCACGGTGGATTAATTGATAGTGGAAAGAAAAAAAGGACTATTTCAAGTGGTTCCTAATAAGAAATAACTTTATTCACTTTGAATCAGTGGCTTTCTGAACTGACCTAGTTCACAAATAAATATGCTCTTGGAAGTGGAGCAGATAATTCTCAAGGGCAGCTGTCCTTCCAATAAGCTCCAGGCTGTATTGATTACTTTATCGTTAATGGAATAATTATATTATAAACAAGTCGTGTAAGTGATTTGGGAAGCTGGGATGCTTAGAGACTCATACGGTTGCCATTAAATGAACTACCTGTTTCTACAGTCCAGTGCATCTTTCCGGTATATTATTTTATATGCATTCGTAGGAGGTCCCAAATTATTTTTAAATACAATTCTAATAAGTGATTTGTGTAGCAGCCACAATTTTCTGGAAAAGTGGGAGAAGAATTATAGTTACCGATGGAAAAGATTTTAAACTATTAGACACGTAAGTCTTAAACTTGAGGCTCATTACAATTGTCGAGCGGCGAAACGAAGCCGACGACTTAAGGGAATCGCCAAAGTTTCGCCATTCGCGCGCGCCCTAAGCCCCGCGCTGCTCTCAATTTTCTATTTGCGGCCGTATGCAGCATTTCATTAACTGTTTCAATAAACATTGCACTGGAAGTCATCTTCAAATAAGTAGCTTTTTATATGATCAAGTGATTTTGTCCAGCTCTTTTTTTTGAAATAGTTAACCCTGTTGGCATAAGGCCTTCACAGCCACACAATATTGTTTTGTGCAGCGACTAGGGCGTCTCCTGCGAGACACGACCCTCGGCTTGGGTCCACCTCCTAATAACTTCTTCACAATTAGAACCACATTCTTGTAGATTGACACAAAATAGAGTGCCATTTATAATAGGTACTAACGTATCTTCTACACTCTGAGGGTACAATTCAACTCATCGCATGCTTTTTAATTCTAAGTTTCACGAGAAAGAGACATGGCACATTATAATAGTTGTATTTTTTATACCTTAAGTAATTGAAAAAGTAAATTAAAGTAAAAAGAAGTCCATTGATAAAGTTGCATATCGTCTCTGGCTACGTCACGTCACGAATCGCGATGGCCCCAAAAGTATGTAGGTCCCTAATGCATGCACCTCCATGGCACGAAAGAGAACCTTTAAAAAGGCGTCTACTCGCGCGCAGGTCACAAAGAGCCGTGCGAGGGCAAGGCCGAGCTGAAGCTGAGCGGGGAGCGGCAGCATGCCGGCGGCGCGCGGCTGCTCGCCCACGCCGTGCGGCCCGAGCACCTGCCAGGTTCAGCACTCACCTACTTCCTTTGACGACACACCTCCAATATTGCTAATCAATGCTGCCCATGCGAACATTTCTACCTTAACCGAGTCCAATTCTATTAATCCAAGAAAGTCAGTATACACTAAAATTTCATCAAAATATGTGGTTTTTGAATTATAAATAGGATTTATTGTAAAAGGTCACCGTCGCTGCAATCTGCGCGTAGATTGTGTTGTCTTGAAACTTAGCCTCCGGTATCCTCACTCACTTAGCACTGTCAGCCAGTGGTATCGCACTGGACGAGCCGGTTCAGATGCCGCTTAAATAAGTGAAACAGCTCATTGCTAATAGAGCTTGCTCGGCAGGTGGTATCCACCAGCAGCACGGCGGGCACATGTCGACGGTGCCCGTCAGCATGTCCTCGTCGGCGTCTGACAGCGACAAGCCGGCCAAGCAGAAAAGACACCGCACGAGGTAAGCATTTTTACTTAGCAAAACGGAAAGTAAACAAATAGGAAGCTCACCAAAAATGACCCTCCGCCCGTGGACCAAATCAAGTCTCTTTAGACAGCTGATTCATCAAAGAGGTGGTTACTCTATAATACGTTAAAAAGTTAAGTTTTTTTAAAGTCGAACCAACACGAATAGAGAGAAATGAAATCAAAGTTAATTTGTAAATCCTCCAAACTCTAAAGCTATGTCGCATGACCAGAATGAGCTTAATTTGTTTTTAAGTTGGCGTCAGCTCTTTAATCGCAAGTGGTTGAAGGCACTTGCGCGAGTACCTACTTGGTTTTTAACAATATCCTTCCGGATCTGCGCGTGTCCATAACTCTGTAGCTCTCGTGTGAAACAAAGCTTGCCATGTCCAGGTTCACACCGGCACAGCTGAACGAGCTGGAGAGGTGCTTCACGAAGACGCACTATCCCGACATCTTCATGCGGGAAGAGATCGCCATGAGGATCGGCCTCACCGAGAGCCGCGTCCAGGTGAGACTACTCCGTCTTTCTCTTACCCTCCGAGGCTTGCTATGTTGACTCATAGGGCGTGTGGCTTTTGCTTCTTTCCTAATGTTTAAAGCCGCCGTTGCCTTAACTTAGGTACCTATAACTGAAACGTGTGAATTCGTTCGCATTGCGCGTGTACGAGGCAACGTCTACGTGTATATGCTAACATTGCATTGGCGCATCAAGGTTTCTCGAGAGGGCAATTTTTGTGACGAACCTTCGCTGCTAGCTAACCATTGGTAGAGTACCGCGAAGGCAATGCAGTCATTTAGTCAATTTTTCACCTGTAGCAGAGACATGCTGAAGCATATGCTGATGTAGGTACTAATTGGGCCGGCTCGTCCGAAGTGATATGACGTGCGCACAGAATACTCAGCGTGAATCGGTACCTGTACCTACTTTGTTTCACAGAATGAGAGTGAGTGAGGATATCGGAGGGCCTTAAAAGTGCCGCTTAAGCGTCAACAACCTATGCGCGGACTTGTTCATGGCCGGCGGTGTTCTCTTACCATATAGGAGACCCATCTGCTCCGTTATCCGCTATAGAATAAAAATTTATTAAAACACATTTATTAAAATATTTGCTTCGTAATTCTTTTTTTACTTTTGTAATTAAATTTAGAGCAAATTAAGTAAATTTTATAATACATAATTTGGTAATCATTATAATTGCCGCCCTCGGCAATGTAAAGTGGGGACGGGGCCAAATGCATAATAAAATAAATGGGATTGAAGAAAGCCCGAGACCACGGGCTGTTGTGATTTCTGTGCTCAAGCTAAAAACGGTAAAAAATGCGACGCGACGCTGCACCTTGCGCGACCCCTCTTCGCACTTCGCACTCAAAAGTTGCACTACACTGATACATTTCACAAGACCTTCTACCTTCTACCTGACAAAGCCTTCGCCCCGCTTACGAAAGGCCTTCGCTGCCGTGGCTGCGGCTAGCGCGCGCCACAGGCGTCGAGCATGGGTGGTCGCGCCGCGAGCCTCACCGCGAAACCTTGACGCATTACAACTTTCATCGACTCGGGGACAGGCTAGTTCGGCTCGTGACTACCTTTGAATCTTACTTTTCGCTAGACTGCTTGCTGTACAGCTGGTCAATGTTTTGCGAGCTCCCGGGAAAGAGTGGCCGAAAGGGCCAGGCCCTTTGGGGAGGCAGGCACGCAGCGCAGCAGCGACTAGTTTGGAGCGGTCGGCCGCTAACGCGCTATTGATCCAAGCGATTATTACCGACGTTAATCTTCTAATTGTGTCCGCGGCTCGCTAACCGTCACTTTGTGGAATCACTTAGTCTCAAGTTAAACACTACTTTGCATTGGATATTAGACTTAATTTGTGCCTTCAAATATTTGTATTTCGTTAACGCGACGCCCGCTGTTTTTAATGTCTCCTAATCTGATTAGCCCCTCGTTAATATTCTATTTGCAGATGCTTAAACTTTTACTTCTATACTATATAATATAATTATATTATATCCATTATATATATATGTATAAAAATATATTATATATTCTACGACATTATAGTTTAACACCTAAGTATTCTTCGTCGTAGGGAATCAAATCCAGAAATTGGAGTAGGTACCTATCACAATAGTAAAATTTTATGAAATTATAAATGGCTATAACAAAGAAACATAAAAAGTCGTGTCATCGGAATAAACTAAAAAAGGCCTACTCAACTCGTTGAGTCTCAATAAAAGGCGAATATGGCGATCTATTACCAGCGGACGGGAAGAGCTCCCCGAGCGAAGCAAACAGACAAAGACAACAGGCTATAGCCTGTTTGGATATCGTATCGCTGGCTATAGCCAGGCTGTGAGATTTCGTGAAAGTCGCCCTTCGCCGTGTTTGCTTTCGCCGGAGGCTGCGGCTTGAGCAAACACATATAGAGCGATCGCGAATACTAGGAACGGAGCTCTGATCCTCACATCTCTTTCGCCTAACTTCCTCGGCTCAGCTTTCTGCTGCCCAAAGCTCTTCTATCTGTTTCAGTCAGTCGTATCATTCATTTGTTTTTAGGTAAGTACGTAAGTACTTTCATCAAATTGCGTAGCTGATGATCTTGTGGTCAGATCCAAGAAAAACTGTTAATTTTTTAAAATAACTCAAAGTATTCAAGTAAACATTCTCATGAAGTCGCGGGCGTGGCACTGGCGATTGTAGGTAGTTGCTACCTAATACTTTGTGTTTACAAGTGCTCGCTGCGTTTACGATGGCTCGGTTCGTGGAAGATTGTAAGCTGCAATGCCGGGTAGGGCCGAAGCAATTCACTTAGGAAAACAAATGACTCCCGAAAAACAGAAGCACCCACTCACACATCATGTGGTAAAACTGTGCATACATAATTACTGCGTCGTAGGTACCTGGCCTCGTGTTTTTTTATGGTATAGCGGACAACAGAGCAGGTGGGTTTCCTATATGGTAAGAGAACACCGCCTATGAACAACCGCCCCACAGTCCGCGCATTGGTTCTGTTGCCTTTTTACGCCGCTTAAGCGGCACTTAAGGGCTTCCGATATTCTCACTCACTCTGCGAAACACAATACAAGTAACGTTTGACGCTGAGTATTCTGTGAGCCCGTGGTATCACGCCGGACGAGCCGGCCCAATTTGTGCGTAAGTATATGCTTATGTTTGAGCAGTTAACATTCAAGGTAGGAGAGGAAATGTATGCATCGAGATCGTTTGAGCGGGCCGTGTGCAGCGCGTATGTCGGTGGACGCGAGGCAAGTCGCGCCAGAGCGGAGGCCGCTAAAAGCAACTTTTTGTCTGAATGTTCGCGCCACACTGCGAGATTCTTACTTGGTTTCATTTATTTTTGTATCACACGAGAGCCCACTCGCCTCCGGCCCTTTGGTGCTTAGCCAACTGCCGTGTGTAACGTCTGATGATTTTACTTATTAAGAGATACGAATTTCACACTTCTGAGCGGAACGCGTGAGTTCAGTATTAACATTGCGTCGTCATTGGTTTTCGATGTTGAATCTCTCCAAACACGTCTACTTACATTTAATGATTTAATATCTGAATATTTTTTTT
>DWCF01006897.1:0-11594 GCA_018230265.1 Delias oraia | reverse complement strand
TAGGTTGCGTATCGGCCAGGGCGACGTCTGCAGAATCCACAAATTTTAGAGATTATTTTACCTAACCTTTTTAATGCAACGATAAGAATAATTTTATAATTGATATTTTTATATGGAAATGGTAGCAAACGAGCAGGAGGCTCACCTAGGGTAAGCGGTCCATCGCACATGGACACCCGTAGCCCTTGCAGAAACGCGTGCGTTGCTGGTCTTTAAGGAACGTAAAAGATCTTTTCTTGAAGACATTGGTTTGGAAATACCCCTGCTGGTAGCTGATTACACAGAGTGGATATAAAAACACAAAATAAAAGATGTGGGATATGGCTATGAATGGTATTAATTATATGGCCATAACGTTATAGAGTATAAAAGTAATAACATTTAATTATCATTGGAATAAGAAGCCGACGATTTATATACTCCAAGTAATTGAGATGGTACGCCTGAGGGCACTTGTAAATTTGGCCGTATTTTAAACTTGACCATTTTTATCCGTAAGACATAAAGCCTGTTAGTGGAAGAAGCGTCGATATTTTATGTTCATTTATTAAAAAACTCCGCGCCTTCCTCGTGTTACCTTTTTCTACCTTTTTAAAGTAGGTAAAAATAACTTGTAATACCTTAATTTAATTTGAAAAACATTTTATGTGTCTGTACAAAAATATACCTACTTAAGATATCGTTAAGGATCGAAAAAATTATAATTTCAAAGAAAAAAGGTATAAAAAGATTCTTTAATCGCAGGTTAATATCAGCCAGTTATAGACTTAAACCCTGATTTTATGTGTTTCACTTATTTAAAGACAAATATCAGAAATTTTGATACCTTTTTCCAAATTTTGTGACAAGCAATAAAACGAATAATTGGAAAAATGTTCAGTAAAATAAATAATTCTTATTCGTACTTGATATTAAAATGAGCGATGACACGAGGAACATGACAGGAGGCAATAGAAACGGAACATATGGTTTGCTTTAATTATTAGTATGTACTTAAGGTAGTTCCTATTGATTTAATATCGCTACCTTATAAAGATTTCATTTAGTACCCTCATAATGGTGTATTTTTTTTATTCTATTGCGGACAACGGAGCAGGTGGGTCTCGTATATGATAAAAGAACACTGCCGCCCATGAACAACCGCGCCAAACTCCGCGCATATGTTATGTTTCTGGCTTTTTACGCTGCTTAAGCGGCACCTTTAAGGGCCTCCGATATCCTCACTCACTCTGTGAAACACTGTCACACTGTGAAATACCGTTTCACGCTGAGTAACCTGTCATCTTCTGAAATTATTCATATAGTTTATATATATTATATTAAATTTATTATTTTATATTTATTTTTCATATATATTTACATAAGAATACATGATTTTCAATAAATAACATTACACGAGGGAATCACGGTACAGATTATTAATTACTACAGATAATATTGCAATTACACTGTAGATACTGTAGATAGATTACACTGTGATATTATTTCATTTTTTAAGCGCTAATAGTAAATAAATGAATATAAAATGTTAACTCTGCAAGTTTATTTTCACGTACGTACGACGCAGATTCCATGCAAAGCTTTTTATCATCTACGTAATCTGATATTTTGTAATAAACCTCGTTATAGAGATGGCTTTTGATTAATGTGTCAAATTTATTTACTGAAGTTTTTTTCATTCATTAAAAATGTTATTCTAAAAACACACTTTGCTCTTTAATATTTAATAAGATACATTAACCCGAGTAAAATATACATAATTTCGAGTGTTTACACTATGGGAATTACGTTCCGTTGGTAATATATCTATTTTGTGTATACAATTTTACTATGAAATGCGTAAGCTAAATTCAATTGGAATAAATAAAATACAGTAATAGGCTTATTTCTTAAATTATTTTATAATTATTTATAAAATAAACATTAATATCATTATTTAATAAATTTGTACAAATAAATGTATTCTTATTTACATATATAATTAGTGTGGTATTATCTCTTTAAAAATCCCTTTTAATAATACTACCGCACAGACCGTATACGAAAACCGAACGGCCCGTAATTCATAATAAAATAGCAACATAGAATTAACACGTTACTTCTGAACTTAACTAGCTGTCATCGCCAAATGTTACATGATTAAGCTCTAAGTGTCAACAGCCATATCTCTAACATGTCGCAGGTGCTGCAGCTGCACTTAATTTTAAGTGTCTGGAAACAGAGGTAATCCTTAAATATGCACTTATGAGAAATGATAGCCGCACCGTACACAGCGCATAGAAACCTGCCATTTGAACTCTAACTTCAGATCTACGAAAATCTTTCCGCTCTAAGGAATTCATAGCAAAAACACTTCTGCAAGAGGGATTTTTTTATATATGAACGGTGGCAAACGAGCATGAGGCTCACATAGCTCAAGCGTTCATCATATGCTGACCTACTCTGATGATAAATAAATAAAAATAAAAAAATATAAATTGTACTGGTCTAGGTTACATTTTAGACTTTCCTAACACTTTTTAGAACTATGTTATTTTGATTTACGGGTAATATAATCGTACAATATCCTATACTCCCCAATACCCATTCCCGTGAATTTACGATGTCGTAAAGATGATCGGAATATCGCACTCAAAGATATATTGCCTTCCTACCAACATTTTGTATACAATAATTAATCTATGTAATAATACACAGCAAAAATAACAATCGTTCTATGGACTTACTTTGAAAGGTGAAATTTTTATTGGAAATACAATCCAATATTTATTATATTATAAATTACAAATTAATTTATTACTTCGACAATCATAAAATCAGATCGTTTATATAATTGACAAATGATGGATGTTTGAACATCAAAAACCCGCAAACAATTATAAGTTATATAAAGCAATTAATAATTTAAGAGGTGGTATATGTGTTATTCTGTAGTTTATGGTCGCTACATAAAAGATAAATTTATAGTGTATAATTAATCAGGAGAAACTATAAATATTCAGTCTAATAATTTAATAAAAAAAACCAACTGTGCCATCTTGAATTGATTTAAAAACAAATATATACTTCAAATTATTTTCGTATTCGCTGTATTTTTCTTTTTTTATGATATATTGGATAACGGAACAGGTGGGTCTCCTATATTCTCCTCTTATATCTCCTGTCCTTCGCATTACATTTCGCATTCGCATTGCACGGCTCTCCAACGGGTGACTGTATAATGAAGGTTTATTTTCTTACATTCATTATCCAATGCACGTGTGTGTAAGTATATATAATTCTGTCAGAAGTAAATCGTAGACCTGTAAGGACAAGATGAAACGGGGAAAAAATATTTAATCCACGCATATAGAATTTTAACGCTATTATGGAATTTATTTCTTATTAACACATTTGAAACAAAAATTAATAAAGTGATATATTTTAAAAATACAATTCTATTAAAGAGATGAGAGAAGATCACCTATTTATTAAGCCTTTGATAATATTGATAAATTGAACTTCTTTGGTAGAAATAAGCAATCTCTCTTGTTTCTAAATATAAGCTTGTTAAGAGTGCATTAACCGTTAAAGTATCATATTAATTGCTAAACAACATTGAACTGATTGGAGCCGACGCGCTATCGACATTGTGCGGTTATGAGCTTGAATTGATTATTATTGATATCAATTATACCATCGCTATTTCATTTTGATAGAATTCTACAAGCGACTTTCGTGTCATATTTTTTTATTCCCTAATTACTAATACGTGAGGCGAAAATTTTGTGAGGAAATTACACGGACGGATGGAAGTGAAATTTCAGAGATTAACATAGCATAAGCATAAAATATATAAAGAAATATTTTAAAATCATTACGTAAAATGATTCTTGATTGAGGCAGAAGATACAAGTATAATAATGATATTTGGAGAACCTCGTAGCTTAATGGTTTGAAAAAGTGTACTATGAAGCGAGAGGTAGGTTCAAACCCTGGTCTCTGGAAGGGCTTGACAGTGGCCGGACGAGTGTCTTAATACTGTCGCATCCGTGGGAGAGCCATACTGAAGCATATGCTGACACACTAAATGGGCCGGCTCGTCCGAATTAATACCACGGGCTCACAGAATACTCAACGTGAAATGGTACTTGTATTTTTCAACGGTTTGGCAGAATGAATGGGAATAAAATATTCCATTTTCTATTTAACTATAAAAGAATTATAGAACTATATGTTTAAACAAAATATATACACGTTCACAATATAAAGTTTCTATTGAAAAACAGTATTGGATGTACTTAACTTTAAAAATGCATGTTGTGAATACGTTCAGAGTTTACGCAAAAACTACAAAAATGTATCAGTAATAAAAGTCTTATGAAGATTGTCTATCCAGTACTATATACTATATGTGTACTTATTTCGGTGAATATACCCGGGATATTTTGCTTTCTGTTCTCACCATTAACTGGTTCGTTCAACTTCTGCATACAAATGCGACTCGCGGTTTCATCTTTTAAATTTATACATTATGTTTTTTTACATATTTTTCAATCCCATCAAAAATTCTCACTGAGAATAATAAAGCATGATTTTTATGTTTCAAATGCACAGCATTTTCAAATTATTACATTTTTTTGTTTTGCAGGCAATGTAGCATGCGTGTCTTCTTTATAGTAACACATCACCGCCGCCCATGGACACACAACAACCCGTGATGCGGTTGTGTTGCTGGATTTTTTAGAAGTTTTAGCAGTATAATTAAACGTGTCTCCTATATCCCCATACAATCAGCGAAACACTGTACAAGTACTATTTCATGCTGGTATTCTATGAGCCCGTGGTATCCCTTCGGACTAGCTGGTCCAATGAGTACACTAGTGGGTGTTTAAACAAAGGTCTCCTACTATTAAAGAGCATCGATAAATGTTTCCATAAATATTAAATATGATCTTAATCTGTACCTATTCATAGGCTATCGTTTAAATATAGTTTTTGGACAATAACACTAATGTCTTATCTCAAAATTTCGAGAGCCTCGTAGCGTGTACCATGACCAAGTGTACCATGAAGCGACAGGCATCGGGTTCATAATCCGGTCCGGACAATTACAAATTACGATGGCGTAAAAAACCGGAAACACAACCAATGCGCGGACTTTGGCTCGGTTGTTCATGGGCGGCGGTGTTCTCTTACCATACAGGAGACCCACTTGCTCTGTTGTCTGCTATATAATAAATAAAAATTAAAGAAAAATGCCAATTATTATTTATTATACGCAACAAAGACAAAATGAGAGTAATTTAGGTCACTAGTATAAATTAATTACTTCTATGTACTTCCCCTATTAACTTAGTAAATGATACGTACTGTGATTCACACATTAATCTACGTTGTTCTTGGCTAGCGTAAAGACCAACAGATATGTTTAATGTCCATAGAAATTAGATAAAGGTTATAGTACCATTAGAAAAAAATAATAAACTTATTAGTTAAGGTGTTATGTATGTCTTTTTTGTAGAAATAAATAAAATACACCCTTTGAACTAAAATTAGTTAGAAGGACATTGTAGGATTCTGAGAAGTTGTTACTCTAAACAATAACTCCATCTAGAAAATAATTGTGAATCTTCATAATTTTTAGTGTCCAACTAGAAACACTTTAACAGCATAACGTAAAAATAAAAAAGTTTAGAATCAATTTTTTATACATTTTGACTGAGCTATCGAAAATTCCTTATTCTGTAGAACTAACCTTATGATAAGTTTCTGTGAAATTCTATGTGTATCTAGATAATACATAATCGGATCACTCATACTTACAGCTCAAGAAGGATAAATGAATTAGGATCGGTTGGGTTTTCCCAATACAGGTCAATAAAGTCATCAAGAAAGCTTATTACGTTTGATTTTGTCGTTTTAATGTTGGTATGTTTGGTTGATTTCGCAAACTATCATATGCTACAATTTACAAGGACAGCAATACACCTGTGGCCGTGCTTTTTCCCCTTTTTATTCTATCCAATGTTCTATTATACGATAAATCATCAATAAACAAACGAAGCTGCAACATATTTTTAGTATTATAAGTGTTATATGGCAAGTCATAAAATTCAAGACATTTGCAAGTTTACCGAGCATGAAAGTGCTACGATCTTTATCTATAAATAAGATATAATATATCATATGAAGAGTTCACTCCAAATATCTTATTTAAAAGCTAAATAAATGGATAAATGTATAAATAATACTGCCATTTGGTAGAATAACTGAAAAATAAAATAAAGAATTAAAATGTACGTACTATTTTCAATGGTTAAATATTAGATTTTTTTATAGTTCAGCGGACAACGGAGCAGGGGTCTCCCATATGGTGAGAGAAAACCGCCGCCGATGAACAACCGCGCCTCAGTCCGCGCCTTGGTTGTGTTGCCGGCTTTTTACGCAACTTAAGCGACATTTTTACGGGCCTCCGATTTGCTGACTTACTCTATAAAACACAGAACAAGTACCGTTTCACGCTGAGTATTCTGTGATATATTAGATATATAAATCGTTTAAGTCAAATATATGAAATATACGCCTATTACTTGAGAATTTTTTGCATATGCAATCCGAAATTGAGTGTGGATGTGTAAACCTTTTTTTTATGTGGTACTCGGCTCTCCGGAATGCAATATCAGAACTAAAACGTCACGGCATCAGCCGGCAGAATTTTCATATACTGTCCTCTCGAACGTTTCTGCCCGCGTAGGATCCTCGGGGATCACATTCAACCCAAGGAGCCCTGGACACGAGGCACGTTTTCGGTTTCCTGCCTATTGAGAAATACATAGCCAAATGCTAAGCTATTCCAGAGATCCAATAAAAACTCCAAACAATTAAAAATTTACATTGGAACCGGGGTTCGAATCCGATACCTCTTGTTTCATGGTAGACTTATAAGACCATTAACTACGAGGCTGTCAATGTATATACAAGTAGATTTTTAATGAAACCAAAAATATATTGTTGTATTGTTATTAATTATGGATATAAATAGAAAATAAATAAATGTAATTACGGATTTGTTCAATATAGTAATTATTAACACATATACATTAATTATATTCAAAAACGCGGTCACTAATCTGCTCGAATGTGGTCACTTGAGTGTTGGACCCAAAACTTTTGGAGCGTGACGAAAAGCGTTGTAAGTTATACTACAAGGGATTTAGCTAGTTTAGTTCTGGTTACATTATGGCTAATCTGCGGGACTTATTTACTAGTTTGTGCGAATAGTCGAATGGTAATAGAAAGTCATAAATGAACTATTGTTAGAACCTTCATAATGGGAATTCGCGGCGGGCACCAAACCAAATGAATAACCAAGCAGGCTTCATTTGTTTTAATTTATTGTACAGACGACAATGGAACAAGCGGGTGTCGTTGAAGGTAAGAGATAACCCTTGCTTATGGACACCCGCGCCATAACCCATTGGTTGTGTTACCGGCTTTTCACACCGCTCAAGAGATAATTTAACGAGGCTCACTTACTTAGCGAATAGTATGTTTCATATTGGTATTAATTCTGAAGGCGTCCTAACTGATATAAACATGTATTACTGTTAATACTCACAAGAATGACTGATAATCTGTTAGATTTTTTTTAATTTTTAAAAATACTTATTGGTATTTAATGGCAAATTTGTATTATGCATATAAACGTTAATTTCTTTTATATTTTTAAACTACAAATGACGGTTAAATGATTACAATTATACGATGTATGTTATCGATTTAGTTTCTTCCAGGCACTTGGTAGATAGGTTGTTTATACTGACAGCCAATGTAAAGAGATAATTAGTAATACTTTGCCGTTGTGAAGCTTTTGTGATTAATTCAAGCTTAGTGCAGCTGGCGGCACGCCAGGCCGCTTGTTTTCAGCTATTTAGAGCTTTATTTTCAGCTTGTAAAGAAATCTAATAAATATCGGATACTTCTAAATAAGGCCACTTTTATTGGGGATAGATTAAAGTGTGCTTTATCTTGTAAAATAGGACGCGATTTTTAGTTTTAACACTACGTTTTCCATAGCTTTATAAACGAATTAGTGTTTAGATGTTCAGTAATTTGTACGAAAAAATATAGTTTAAACTTTTTATATTGGTTTTTTTATAATATAGTCCATAACAGAGCAAGTGGATCTCGTATATGGTAAGAACCGCGCTACAGTGCGCGGATTGGTTGTGTTGCCGGCTTTTTAGGCCGCTTCAGGGGAATTTTTAAGGGCCTCCGATATCCTCATTCGCTCTGCGAAACCCAGTACAAGTACCGTTTCACGCTGAGTATTATGTGCGCCCGTGGTATCACTACGGACGAACCGACCCAATTAGTGCGCCAGTATAAGCTTCAGCATGGTTCTCCCACGGGTGCGACAATATTAAGACACTCGTTTGGCCACTGTCAAACCGTTCCAGAAACGTAATAAATTACAAAAATCAATTATAATTTATAATTGTCCGGACCGGGATTCAAACCCGATACCTCTCGCTTCATGGTTGAGCCATTAAATCACTTAGCTACGAAGCTATTTAAACCATATTTTACCATTTTTTATTTGATATATTTCAGTTGTATAATAACGTCATTATAATCTAAAATGCTAATTCGAATTAAAAAACATAAAATTGAATACCAATGTTATCTATCCTTCAGAAGGGACAAGGTACTCTTATGTCAAGAACACATGTCACTAAGGGTCCATGTGACCCTCAAGATATAATTTAAGTACGGTACAAGTGTTCGGTTTGATACTTGTCATTTCAACTTGTCTGATGAAGGTTTGAACAACCTTTGCAAGATTACTTTTCCTTGGATTTGTAATCCCCTCCCTTCTCCGACTCTAAAATGACTTTTATACGCTATTCATGCAATTTTTTAGCGATCTGTAATCATAGATGAAAGTTAAATAATAATTAAAAATAAGCTCACTCCGATGTACTCACTCACTCAGCGAAACAAAGTGGATGCACCGTTTAAAGAACGACTACTATTTCACGCTGAGTATTCTGTGGGCGAGCCCGTGGTATTACTTCGGACTGGCTCTCCCATGAGTGACACAGTATTAAGACACTCGCCCGGCTACTGTCATGCCCTTTCAGAGACCTAATAAATTATAAATTTAATTATAATTGTCTGGATCGGTATTCGAACCCGGTACCTATCGCTTCATGGTAGGCTTATTAAACCACTTAGCTACGAGGCTCTCAAGTTAAATTCGAAATTCAAGTTCAAACAAAAGGTTTTGCATTAGTAATAAACTAATGAGCAACTTTATAATTACACTTTGCAATCCAAGTGTCCAATTATGATTAAACAATAATTTAAAAATAATTTCAAACACATATTTATAATTTTTATATTTTGATTGTTCTATAATAATTTTATTCAAGTCAGTTAAACTTTTTTTTTAATGTTAATACTGTGGCACCCGTGGGAGAGCCATGCTGAAGCATATGCTGACTCACTTATTGGGCCGGCAGATCTGAATTGATATTACGGAATCATAGAATACGTGCGTGAAATGGTTCATGTTCCTATACTGTGTTTCGTTGAGTGAGTGAGGTTATCGGAGGCGCTTAAATATTCAGCTTAAGCGGCGTGAAAAAGCCGAATATACAACCAACGCACGGACTGTAGCGTGGTTGTCCATGGGCGGCGGTGTCCTCTTGCCTGCTCCGTTGTCCGTTATACAATACAAAACTTTAAAATATAATTTGTTTCAATTCTTAAACATTTTCAGCCTCAAAGATTTTTTTGTATTAACTTTAAAATATCAACTGCAATTTCTTACTTTTGAAAAGGAATTAAATTTGCACTTGCTGAAACATTCCCAACTCAATTAACAAATCGATTTAACACCTCTAGGAATCACTATCTAGAATCCATTCATTCCAAGAAGTAGGTTATATAAAAGGCATGAATTCTGTATGCTCTGAATTCTCAGATATTATTCAATCATTATTCTAAGTAAAAGTTACAATACTCTAAGCTATATAATAAATTAAATGTTCAGTATATGTATCTTAATAATGTTTTTAAAATTTGAAATCAATTATTAATTGAAAGAAATTTTTAGTGGTATGTGTATTTTTAGTGGTAATTCGGTAGTAATTTTCTAGGCAATGTTTATGGTTTCCCAAATAGAGGGGCTTAACCCTCATGGGAGGCATACAGTTATGTCACATTAAGTGTAAATATTTTTAGAGTTTCTACATTAACCAATTTGAAAACAAGAATACAATAATTGGTTACAAAGTTGAGACTAAAATTCTCATTACATCTATACCTTAATTATCATGTCCAATTTAAATAAAAAGTCAGTACAGCATGATTCATTAATATAATCATTTTCAGGATAAAAGATTTAGTATTTTAACATAAGAGTCATGAAATTCAGATGATAAAGGCAAGGGCATCCAAAGTCCTTTAAATCTATGGTTTTTTAAAGATATTCTGAAAAGTTTGCAGGTGAAAATTGTAAAATTTGGCTAACTTAAAGAAAGTTTAACATTATATATAAATTTTCATACATTAAACCTAGTGAAGGGAAAGAATGGTTCAAGGTTTGCTTCTGACAGCGTAAAATAATGTTTTCGAATTTCCAAAAATATCCGGAAATATTCACTTCACCTTTGCCTACATCAAGCCTTATGCGGTTGAGTGCATGTTGAAGCAACGGTTCATTTATGATAGAAATATATATCAATTGTATAGGTGATGTTGTATTACCCATTTTTAAAGAGATTAAATTTGCTTAGCCAACCTCAACTTTACTATTTAGTCTTTTATGAAAACTTGTCCAATATTCGTTTTTTTTTTTCCATAGTCTATCACTTCGGACGAGCCGGCCCAAATAGTGCGTCAGCCTATGCTTCAGCATGCCTCTCCCACGGGTGAAAAAACTTGTCTTTTTATTATATAAACAGAGAGCAGGAGCAGAACAACTCTTTTTTATATATTAGTTAGAGATCAGCGCTGCCCATGGATAATCGCGCCACAATCCGCGCTTGTTTCGGTTGACAACTTTTTACGCCACTTGAGCGGTATAATTTCACGGACCTACTCCCTAATCAAAACACAGTACAATTAATGTTTCACGCAGTTATTATTTGAGCCTGGTGGCATTTCAGACGAGCCCAATCAATGCCTTAGCATATGCTTCGGTGAGGCTCGTCCACTGGTATGATAATGTTGACACTCGCCCGGACACACTCAACCTCTTTCAAAGACTGAATAAATTAATAATATTTATTATTACCTGCGTTCGAACTCAATAATCCTTACTTCAATGCAGCTCGTAAGGTTTGTTTGTGGTTAGTCTAGTCAATTTGATATTTAATACAATTTTTAAACGAAGATTAAGAAGCTTTTTATTTAAAACTAATATAAGTAGATAAGCAAAAAATTATTTCGGTTGAATGTTACATAAGGCAAGTATAATCTAAGGTCTTAATGGCTGAACAACAAAGGATTCTCCGATCAAAGTTAAGAAGAATATAAAATCACTTAGGTAGGTTGTTTAAAAGAAATATGAATCCATTTATTTTGTTGTACACATAATGAAAAGC
>DWCF01006896.1:0-11597 GCA_018230265.1 Delias oraia | reverse complement strand
CTGTTTGATAACCGCAAGCGCTCAGCAAGTTGGTTGGATCCTGGTTCAGCATCTAAACAATGCCCTAAACGAAAACTTACCCCTAGAAAAGTGATGGTCATCGTTTGGTGGTCTAGCGCCGGTTTGATTCATCACAGCTTCTTACCAAACGGGGTGAACATTACTGCAGACGTGTACTGTGAAGAAATTAACACAATAATGGAGAAGCTGGCACAACTCCAACCAACATTGGTCAATCGCTTGTCTTCGCTGCTCCTTCACGACAACACGCGACCTCATACTGCACAGCAGACTGAGAGAACTGGGGTTGGGAGCTCTCCGTCGTCCACCCTATTCACGATACCTTGCGCCTTTTTCCAGAATTTGGAGATTCATAGGTAGATAGGTTTAATGACCTAATATTATCAATATTATTTTCTCATATAAACCATTAATTTGTTTCTTAGTTGATTATAAGTTACTAAACTCAGCCACTCCGGGTGACTTTTTATTGTTGCTATTCTGCTCAAAAATATCACTGCGCAAGCTTTACAAAAAACATTATCCCATTATTATTTATCTTTTGTCGACCATAAAAAATGTTTCAGATTGGTTTTCCATTCGGTTCTATATTTTTGTTGATATTTAAATTAAAATGTTTATTACGTTCAGGTATTGTGTATGTCACAAAAGAAAACCAAGCCAACCAACCAAATGATTGAGCTAAGCCCTTTATTTGCTTTCTTGGAGTAATTCTAATACTCGCGACGGAGCACCAATAGTATTTTATAGGACAAGAACAAAAGAGATGAATCGATACCGAATCAGCTGCCATAGAAAAAGAGAAAAGAAAACTAGGTGAATAACCAAACCATAGAGAAAATAACACTTCACAAAGAAATGTTAGGCAATAAGGATTGGCAGAAAAAATACCGTAGTGTTCTAAATTGTACCAAATAATACCAACATCTATAATTAAACTAAAATTATACTAAAGTAAATTTTCAAAGCTCTCATTATACCGAGTTAGTACCAAAAAAAGCAAAAACGGTCACACTTCCGCTATGTCAAATTGTGAAGGCTCAAGCCTCAACTCTCAAGACCAAGACGGTATTTGTAATTGGGTTTCTAGTTTCTGAACATCGAGCATATATTTTTTTTTAAGTTTATATTATTTTTCATTTTTACAGTGATCTAATTTAACAAATTACCTAATTTATTTTATGGTATAGCGGACAACGGAGCAGGTGGGTGTCCTACTTGATTGCCGGCTTTTTATGCCCGATATCCTCACCCACTCTGCGAAACAAAAGTAAACCGTGAGTATTCTGTGAGCCCGTGATATCACTTCGACGCGCCGGCCCAATTAGCATATCCGTTCTCCAATAAGCGCGACGGTATCGAGATACTCACTCGGTCACTGATCAAGCCTTCTGAAACCAAATTAATTGTAAATTAATTTGTAACTGTCCGGGCCGGGGTTCGTACCCGATACCTCTTGCTTCATGGTAAGTCTACCACTGCTACTACTACTACTAAGTCTATTAAATCGCTTAGCTACGAGGGTTTTAGAAAGAAAGGCTCTCACCTAAAAGTTTCGATGTTAGTGAGCCACTTTCTGCTTCGAAGTACGTGTTTATAGGACAGGCAACGAAACAAGTAAGCTGTAGGAGCCATAAACCCACATATCTAAGAGAATATTTTTCAATGTTTCTCGCAATGTCCTATTATACATTTTTAATTTGTGATAGTTTCACTTGCTTATTTCAAAGTATGTGTTTGTTTTGCCTCCGACCGTCAGCTATCCGAGAATGGCGGTCAACATTTCTTTTATTACGGACATAAATAAAAACAATAGAGATTATTTCTTTGTATTTTCAAAAAGGCAATATAGTCAATATCTTCAAAAACACAATTTATGTAGTTTAAAAGAAAACTTCAAATATTAGTATATTATAAATAAGTAGGTACCTATGTAATGGTAGTATATTTTTTTATATAAGGATTTTCTTTAATAGAGTTTAATTTTTAATAATTGTTCAAACAAGATATGTGCGTTAGTCTCACTTTTAATTTAATTTATAAAACCGCTAATAAACAACATGAAGGTTGGATGAACGAGGACAGGAAATGGCACAGCAGAGGCGTTCTTTATTGAAAGGGCACTGCATACATGGAGCCGTGGAAGTGCGAATGGCAGCCCGCGAGGCGGCGCGCGGCGCGCGGCGTGCGGCGTGCGGCGCGCGGCCGGCCCTTCCGCTTGGCGATTGAAGGAGCTCATGGCACGATGCGGGGTCTTAGCTATTTCCTCGACTACGATGAATCATTGTCATTTACCGACTTCTACCATGTTCCAACAGCATGGGTGTAGTACAAGCATGCCAAGCATTTAATGTCAAAGTAACAGCTATCACGAGCTTCACAGGAAGACATCTCTCGAGATAATCCTAGCGCCGCAGGATACACCGCAACCGTTGCTCGGCCTCCTTTTGGCTTTCATTTCTACGTTTCACTTATGCATACTTTACGCGTATTTGAAAAAGTTGGTAAAGCTATGGATTTCGTACATTAGAGTATTAAAGCTTTGGGATTTATTGGTCTAAAGTCTCAACCGACAGCGAGGCGAGTGTGTCCCAGTCGCCACATAAGGCGCCTCGCCTCACAGCAATTGTCGTCTTCTCTCCCCGAATAAAACTATTTGCATACATATGATGGGAAGTGGAAGCTGTACCGCTGCGCATTAGAGGTCTCGGCTGGAGCAGTTGAGAGCCGCAGCGAGGCGCGGCGCCGCGTCCTCGTAGGGCGCGATGCGCGCCGCGGCCAGTTCCCGCGCGACGCCCTCCGCCGCGCGCAGCACGCGGAGCAGGTTGAGCCCAGCCAGCTTTTTGAGCTCGTTCATGGACCAGCCGGCCTCCATCAGCTCGGCGAACAGCAGCGGGTAGGAGGCCACGTCCTCCAGGCCTCGAGGCGTACTGTCGAGAAGGCGGCGCACTTTGAGAAGCTGAGCAGACAGTGGCAAAAGTTCGCACAAAAGGCCCACTCACTGGTTGATCCCGTCGTACCCGGCGCCGAGGCCCACGTGGTCCACGCCGGCCACGTCGCGTATGTGGTTGATGTGCGCTGCAAAAGGTGAGCGAGTGAGCGGAGGCGGCGGTGCGGGTGGCGCGCGGCGGAGCGGGGCGGGCGGTACCTATGGCGTCGTGCACGCCGGCCGAGGCGCCGCACGCGAGGAAGGCGCTGTAGAAGTTGACCATGACGAGGCCGCGGTTGGCGGCGAGCAGGCGCAGCACGGCGTCGGGCACGTTGCGCGTCACGTTGCAGAGCGCGCGCGCCGACGAGTGCGAGAAGAGTACGGGCGCGCGCGAGGCGGCCAGCGCGGCGCGCATGGTGCGCTGCGACGCGTGCGACAGGTCTACCAGCATGCCCAGCCGGTTCATCTCCTGGATGACTACCTGCGGGCAGAGCCGGAGCCGATCTCGTTCCGAAACCCCTCCACGCGATTTCTCTTGCGAACAATGCACTCCGTGTTTAACGTTTGAGCGCGGTGATACGCGCGCTCAGTGGTCACAACAAAAGAAAGTATCGCGAAAGTACCAAAACAAATGAAAGAAAATAGCGCCACTCGAGCCGGAGAGCCCTCGAAACGAGGCGCCCTCTTCACCTCTCCCGCTGCGTCGTGTGCAAGGGGCGCTACATTAAATAGGCGATCAGTTGGAGAGCAACCGAATCCCCTCGGATGGAACTTACCTTTCCAAAAGGGGAGAGGCCTCCCCACGGGGTGGGCGCGGAGCGCTCGGGCGCGGCGCTCTCGGCCCAAGGGGTGTCGCAGGACGAGGTGAGCGTCAGGTAACGGACTCCCACTTGGTACAGGGTCCGCAGCACCCCGAGCGAGCCAGCGATCGCGTGGCCGCCTTCCACGCCGACCAGCGAGCACAGGCGGTGGCTCGCGTGCGCGGATACTATATCTGTCCGTGAAGACACGTCAGGCTTATTGAATTAACAAGTTCCGCATGTTGTAGGTAAGAGGGCAGGAGGCGACCCGGTTCGTTAGCGTTGTCGGTTCAGTTAGGAGGCGCTCCACGCGAAGGGAACGCAAAGAGTGAAGAGCGCCCGTGACAAGTCGAGGGAGGTTCGTTCGTTTCTTAGTGAGTGGAACAGCGAGACGCCGAGCAGGCTCTCTCGCGCTGAGACAAAGCGCGGAGCAGCGGCTACTCACCTGCGGCGGAGGCGCAGAAGGCGAGCTCACGCTGGTACTTGTCCGTCAGCCGCCGGATCAGGTCGATCTGCTCGAAGGCGAGCTGCACGGCGTCCTTGTGCTGCGACTCGCACGGCACGTACGCCGCCCAGAACTAACATTATACATATACAACTACATTTAAGCGCAAGCGCGACTTTCGGCAACGGGGCCACAGATGGAAGCCGCAAGAAGCGGACAGCCGTGGGAATAGAAAGCGGCAGCGCGATTTCTCATGTCCGCTCGCGACGGAGTAGTTAAGTCCGAAAGTGACGCGAGAATATTATGCACGATGATGAGTTGCTCTCATATTTAAAGTTGTCGCGGCTCAGTAGCGCTTCGTGATGCAGTGAACGTGCGCCGCGCAATTAGGCGCCCCCGCCGCCGCCCCGCCAGCGCCACGACAGCGGCGAGACGCGGCGTGAGGGGCGCGACTCGCGTATGAACCAGCCCGGCTGTCAGGCTGTCACTGTTTGCAGCAGTGACAGCCTCTTGCAAACGTGCGAACCGCGCCGTTGGAACGTGCAACTGTAGAGGGTTGTGTCATTGTTGGATATTCTGCCCTAGCGTGGTTGGACTTGACAGTCAGAGGCCAGAGCGAAGCAGGCTTGGTGGGCAGAAGTGGCGTGGAGGTGGGAAGGCGCTGACCTGCGCGGCTAGCCGCCCCTGTTTCAGCCGCGGCAAGTCGGTGTGGCTCCACGAGCTCGTCGCCCACGGCGCCACGGCGCGCAGGTCCTCCTCGAACCTGCACAACGCGCGCCATCAGATCGAGGCGCCTGAGACGCAACCAGTGGCCTCTATGCTGGAGAGCTCTGTTAAGTTTATTCGACTAGCTGGCATTTCGTTCTTTCCATGCGCTACCCCCCACCGTTCCACGGTGGAATCGCTATTAAACCACGGTTGCGGATTGGATAGACTACGTTACTGCTGAATGAAGCCCATTATGGACGCAGCGCGCGACTGTCCTGCTTGCGAAGCCGCAATCGGCCGAAGGTTCGTCAGACCAGTTTAAAAACGAGGCTAAGGACGAATGCAAAAGATGCTTTTTGACGGCACGAGGCGCACTTACTGAATGCGAGTGTAGGCAGAGGGGCGGCATCACCTGAAGTCCTTGATCCTGTTGTGCAAGAACTTGCGGATGTTCCATGGCAGGTCGTTGTGGCCGTCGATGAGCGGCGTGTCGTGCAGCAGTTGCTGTGCCAGGCGCAGGCGCTCGGCCAGCGGCGTGCCTGGGGGCGCCCGCAGCGCCAGCGGGCCTGCCACGCACGCCGTGCCCGCCACCAGCACCAGAGCCGCCACCCAGCACCAGCGCCGCTGCCAGCCGCCCAGACCTGCGCGCCGCCCGAAGTCCTCACTACAGCTTTGCGTTCGTCAATGGAGAGTTGAAAAGAGGAAATAGCCACGGCGAGGCTTAATGAGATGTGCACAGGTTTGTGAGCCCCTCGCACGTGTCACTCGATCCGGAGGATCCTATCACGATAGCTAACAACAAGCTGATAGCCTCCGGAGAGGATAATAACATAAACTCAGATGGCAGAGTTCTGTGTAGGAATCGCGATAACTACAGCCTTCGCCGGACACGGAGGTGAGGACCTAGCTACGTCAACAGATTTACTCCGGTGAGCTTCCATCTGGCTTCTCAGGCGGCCCATGTCCCCCGAAGGCCCAAGCCGAGGCTCGTGCCTCGCAGGAGAGGCCCTTGCGCTAGTGGCGGTTAAAAATCAATTCACGGCGAGCCTACGTCTCGCCCCAAAAGACCGTGTTAAGCTGTGAAGGCCGAATGGCCGGTAGCAGATAGTCTTTAAAAAAAAAAGATCCCTCGCATTGGAAGCAACGAGAAACGCACTTACGAGAATTCCCGGTGGCAGTAGAACTGTGGCTGGCGGTAGAGGCGGCGGAGGCCGGAAGCCCGCGGGCCGGCTTGCACCCGCCGCAGCCGGCGCCTTGCGCGCGAGCCGTGACGTCAGGGGCCGGCGCCGCCGCCGCCGTCTTCTTGCCCTTAGGAGCGAGGCTCGTTCAGTATTCGCTATGGCGATTTGTTGGCGCACTGTGAGCTGAAGAGGGGACAGTGCTCGCATTCGCCATTGATTGGCAGCTCTGGCTGGTGGCTTCGTTCTCACGCAACTTTGACATTTTCGTACAATCAAGGCATTGCATTTCGAAATATCCGCAAAGCCTGTCCGGAAAGCGTCCGATTTGCCTGCGTCACGTTAGCATTGGCAACAAAAGTGAACTACGCAGTTCTGTATTTCATGAAAAGTGAACATCGGCCACATGTTTAGGAGTGGCGGGGATGCTCTCCGTTTCGGGCCCTGACTAAGCCAGTAGGTACTCACGTGCTCCTCGAAGCAGCGAGAAGGGAGCTGCGAACGCGCGCCGTCGCACGTGCACTGCGCGGCAGCTCGCTGGCGGCCTCCCTCCCGCCCGGCAGCGTCCGGCGAAAGAGCCGGCGCCGCCAACTCGTCGCATGACACTTGTCTTCTCAGGCCCCTGCACCTGCTTCTACCGTCTAGAGTGGAGAAATTTATAGGCGACGAGTTTCTCGCCAGGTTCTCCTTGCTCTCGTTAGCCGTCGGCACGTCAGACGCCTCCTGCGCTAGGCTCGGGTCGGCGCTGCGGTCGCACAGGCGGTCGAAGCACTGCTCGACGTCGGAGGAGAAATTGGCGTACGTGCTCTCGTTCCCCTCGAAGTCGCACGCCTGAGAGCTGGCCTCGTGCGAAGGCCACAGAAGCGACGGGCTGGCGAGCGAGGTTCCCGCCTGCACCGCCGCATCGCCCCTTCCCACCATCGCTTCGCCGCCCATTCTTGTCAGCTCCGATAGCTTCTTCTTTATTTTATTCACGAGCGTGCTCGTCTGCTCGTACGATATGAACTGGTTGGAAATGTAGCCGGACACCTGTTTGCTTTTCACCTGTTTCCTGTCCAAGCTGCAGTGCGTCCCACCGAAGAAATGGGAGCGGCTCGCGTCCCTTCTCATTCTCTCCACGTCACAGGTGCTCAGCGTGTGCCCTCGCCGCTCCGGCAAGTGTCGGAGGTGGCCGTCGTAACCGCTCGGCTGGCCATCACAGTTGCACAGCGGCTCGAAGTCGTGTTCGCCGCAACACTGGGCGTGGGCGGCGAGCGCTAGGCATGCCTCGCAGTCGACGCCCAGCAGGAGCTCGAGGCTTGAGTTGCGCAGGAAGCCGCCGCTGAAGGTCCTGGTGCGGAAGGGGCCTCGCTCGAAGTCTGAGAGCAGGACGGGGCTGAGCTCGTGCGTGGTGGTGGCCGCGTCGCGGTTCACGCGGATCAGTGTGGGCGGCCGCAGTGGCCGGCCCTCGCTGCGCAGCGAGCAGCGCGAGGGCCGCTTTGCTTCACCGATCATCGCTCCCTGCGAACGGAACCAACTCAGGTGCCTTGTGCTAGCTAATCGGGAGAGGGAAGAGCGCGCCAAAAGGTCGACTTCTATAACGGCTGTGCTGGTCTCTCGAAGTCGCTGCTGAGTGGGTCAGCGGCCGCGGTCCGCACCGAACGAAGTTCAGCTTTAGCCAAAGAAGTGACAATTTGTGCGACCTAGATAGATGCTCGCTCGCAGAACCTGTTAGAAGTGAAGTTCTAGCCTTCTTCCCCAAGCTTAGTTACTTTTATTGCGCAAGGCACACAAGATGTTAAATTCTTTCAAATTATGGAAATGTTGATAATGGCCATGAATACCGAATTACAAAGAAACATTAGTCAAAGTAATTGTTTTTATAAAGCGGACACGAGAGCAGGCGAGGCTCGCATCTATTTCTTAAGAGAACATCGCCGCCTATGGACCTTGGCCTTCGGTTGAGTTGTCGGCTTTTAGACCGCTTCCGCTGCGTTTTCAAAGGACTCCGATATCCTCGTTCGCTTAGCGAAACACAGTAGAAGACACTATTATTTCACGCTGAGTGTTCTGTGAGCCCGTGGTATCCACTACGGCGAGCTTGCCCAATTAATGCGTTCAATGCAATCTTTTTAAGATACTCGCCCGGCCACTATCAAGCCCTTCCAGAGACGGAATATATAATTTATTTATAATTGTTCGGAATCGATGATTCCGGATTTCGGGATTCGAACCCGATACGTCTCAAAAACTATTGTTATAATAAATTCAATGAGAATTCCTTATGTTTGTAGGTATATGAACGTAGGCCTGGAGGAAAGAGGCTGCAGCCAAAAGAGCCACCGCCGGCGAGCAGCCTCGCAGGACACGGCTCCAGCTATCGCGAGCTTTTTCACTTTTCGCCTTCTTTGAAGAAGTGTCGGCGAGTTGGATGCCAACGAGCATGCGAATGTCTGGCGAGGAGTCACCGTCGCGGAAGTGGAGCCGCGCGCTGCGATGCAGCTGAAGCTGTGCGCGCCGCTTGGGGCGCGATACTCACATGGGCCGGCGCGCGGCGAGAGCCGGAGAGGAGGCGCGCGTGCGAGCGCTCGCCGGGGAGTCGCGGGCGGCACTGCTGCTGCCTGAGCCGACGCGTTATGTGCAGTGTGCGCAGCGGCGAGAGGCGGAGGCCGCGCGGCCGGGCGGAGGGCGCCGACTGCCGTGCCTGGCCGCCAGCACCTCTGTTGACACGCTTCCGAATAGTGTCAAACGCTTCACAGGATTCAAAGAAACCGTGGACTCGCCTCGACTTCGCGTGGACCCGCTCCACGAAGCCCCTGAGGCGTTTCGCTGCTTTGCCAGCCTCGTTTGCGATTGATACTCTGCCCGACCACACAATTTGCTTCATCGCTACAATATAGCAACGCAGCAAGTCGAATACTTCTATGACTATCACGTGCGCGACACAGGTCACGGCTTTCAAATGGAAATAAAGTATAGAATGGGCCAGTATTAGGATATACATTTTTAGTTGTTTTGGTTGTTATTGCGTGCTCCCTGAGCAATAAATTTAGGCAACGTGACCGGACTATTAGCTGCAACATGAGGTGAGCGGTCGCCTCCGGAGCAATACGCGGGCCAGTTGCGCGATCTTGCGCTTTAATAGTCTACGGGGTTGCAAGACTACAATAGTGGGCAGCCTCCTCGGCTCGCCAACATTTTGCGGCTCTTAAGAGCGGACAGGGCGTGATGAGTTCCCACACTATTCCATCCGTTTTATTGATGCGACACCGCTGAAACGCGGCTCCGACCATGCCCGGCGTGAACGCTTAATGCTTCATATGAGACGTAGTGGAGCTCGCGCGCCCCTACGGCTTCGGCGGCTCCAAAAGCCTGTCCGCGAAGACGTGCCGCGGTCGAAGCGGTCGTCTTGTAGTTCGTCCCTAGCGCGCTCTTCGCTTGACGAGATCGCTGCTCCCTCGGCTAATCGTCTGCTGCCTTGGCGCCTCCGTCCACTAAAGTTTATTACTACTATCCATTTCCAGAGATCTATTATTTAGTTTCCGTGAATAGATAGGCTGCGAGTGCTACCACCGCTTCCCTGTTGCTTCTGCGTTGCAGCGGTTAGAAGAGAGAAGCATCGCTGTTTAGCTTGTAGTACCTAATTAGGCGATGAAAGCCGATGCTCGAGCACGCTCAGCGCCGATGTGCTGCCTAGCAGGCGGCTGCCATTGATCGGCGGCCCTGGCCTCGAGCAAACCACGAGCCACCTTCCCTCGAATGGCGCGAGCATGCGCTCACGTCGGACGCTCCATCCACTGAGATGTGCACATCCAGAAGACACCGCGAAGAACAATTCCAAACCGGTATGTATTTGTATCCTCTTTGTTTTGTTGGCATTCAATTAATTAATAATTTAATTTATAAGAAAAGAAAGAAAAGGTTTTGCTATTTTATCACTTTTGCTGAAAAAACTATGACTGGCGCAATGTTTTGTTACAATTTGTGAAATTCTTAAGACGCATCATTTTTATGAATGAGCCTTGAAGTGAGTTTGTAGATTACCTGCTCGCTCGCGTGGCCGAGTGCGGAGGGTGCTTCGAGAGCTGTTTCACCCGTCCACGCCATTTCACGAGCTGCTGCTTCTCAGGAAGCGTTGCCACGGCTCGCATGCGTGGTAAAGCGATTTGGATAAGAGACAAAACCGTGACACGTCTGTGTCAGAAGTCACAGTGAGAACGTGGGAGACGAGCCGAGCTTGCTGGCTGGCTGCTCGCGCTAGCACTTGAGCTCGCAGGCATCGCTCGTAGGTACGAGCTGCTGCGCTCAGCGGCCTTTTAGTCATGCAGCAGTGCGGAGTTGCGCTCGCAAGAAGCTCAGGCGCGGCACACGCGAGAAGACAGCAAGCAGGCTCGCCGCCTGTGCTGCGTGCAGCCAGCCCGCTGAGAACACTCATCGCAGGCTTTAGAATGACGCCTCAAGGCTGTCGCAGCGGGATGCGAACTGACACTGCTGCTGCAAGCGCGACAGCCTCTCGGCGCCGACCTCCGAGTCCTGCTAACGATGAGTCCCGTTTTGTAAACGGACATCCCTGCTCAAGCGTTCCCTAGCAGCCTCTCGCTTGCCAGTCGCCCGAAGACTTACCTAAACAGAACCGCACACAATATAGAAGCTGATAGAGAATATATAGTCGGGCTGTAAAAGGTGGTCGCCGGGCCACAAACTCATTCCGTCGGAGCAAAGCGTATCTTATTGAAACATAAAGCTACCTTGTTTGTAGACGTCTTCTGTGATTTGGAGAAAATAAATTGGTGCTGCGGAGCGGCTATAAGGCAAAGCCGAGGCTTTGGCGGCCTCCTCCAAGGTCGAGGCCACGTGAGCCCCGCGGGCCACCGCATTCGCCTTTTAGCAGCCCTTGCTGACGTGCGCTTTCAGCCTGACCGTGTTCCCATTACACCTGTCGTTTAAACACACGCCTGCTATTGGCGTATGTTTAAACGATAGTGTAATGTGCCATGTGTTGCCTGTTTACTATTTACTTCATCGCTGCCCTCGCAACAGCCACAGCAGCCAGGAGTTGGAGAGGGCAGCTAGAGGAGGACCGCTGCCTGCCAGGCATTCGTCGGCATCAGTACTAGTGCGCGCAACTGAGATCGCTACGACTTATCTGCTTCGCCTTTGCGGCTTCTTTTGCATGGTGCTCCTGTTCAACTTGTCTGTTACAGATTAACGCTATCTCTAGGGGCACCCATCGCACTCGCTCAGTGGAGGACGCTTGCGGCCAGAATCGAAATGGCTCATGTGCCTCAGAGCGCTGCACATCTCTTGCAGAGCGTCCATCGAATGTCCCGCCAACGACCTTCGGAACGCCAATACGATTCTATTTTTCTTCGTCTTAGGATTGCTTAATTTGTGCAATAAAGAATGTGAATATGGCCCTTCGATGAGACAGGCGGCCTGTTGCACTGCCGTTGGGGCGGCTTTTTTTTTTTTTTTTGAAATGACTACCGCTGTCGGCATAGGCCTCTACAGCTTCTCGCGAACTTTGGGGCGAGCCG
>DWCF01006895.1:0-11598 GCA_018230265.1 Delias oraia | reverse complement strand
GCTATGGAGAGGGCAATGCTCGGAGTCTCGCTGCGAGATAAAATCAGAAATGAGATTATCCGCAGCCGAACCAAAGTAACCGACATTGCCCGCCGTATTAGTAAGTTGAAGTGGCAATGGGGACGTCAAGCCACGAGATGGAAAGACGATCTCACGAAAGTCGCGGGCAACCGCTGGATCCAGATAGCTCAAGATCGTAACAGGTGGGCGTCTTTGGGGGAGGCCTATGTCCAGCAGTGGACTCGAATAGGCTGATGATGATGGTGATGAATGTATTTTCTAATTCGGTACGAGATAGCAACTGCATAAAATGTGGCTATAAACAATGTAGATTACTGTCAATTAAGCCGATTGCTGTTTAATTGCCGAAGCTCTAATCTAGCCAGCAATTATTTGCCGAACAATAAAACGACTTAATTAAATTAAAAGCTGCCTTTGTTGTTAATCGTGTAATATTATTTAATACTGAATTATATACAGTTTAGGTTAGTGATTTAATTGTTAATTTATGTGATTATGTGTATGTAAAGTGGTTTTTAAAAGAAATACATATAGTTGGATAGTTATTTGTAATTTAGTCTTAACATTGTATTGATTTAGGGTCCATTTTGTTCTTGAAGTTTTCAAAGAAGAACAATGAAACAAAAAAAAACAGAAAAATGTATTTGTTTCGGACCATTACATAGGTCTCCTGATTATATAATTCGTATCTTAAAGAGTATATATATATCAATGCTATATCAGTAATATAAACAAACTAATATTACTTAGCTAAACTTTGAAAATCTTCGACGTCTCAAAAGTTTAAAAGAATTTAACAAACTGCATTTTCCATGCGAAGGGAATCATCGTCATTCAATGACCTATATATTCGAGGATAATCTTCCTGCGTTAGACTAGAAAATTGGCGAAAAATTCATTTAGCAGGCTCCGCAAAAGATTGCCTTTTCCTATTGATTTTGAACTCGTTGGAACGATGGTCAATTAAACATTCAATACAATGATAATGTTATTATTCCATATAACCCTATAGAATAGACCTAAAGTTATATTCATTAGAGAATATAATGACTTGATACTTATTTAGTAAAGACTGAATTGCTATTAATGACCAAGCGATTTTCATGGACATTGAAGTACTTACAATAAAAATCTACTTCAGTGGAGAGTCTGCGCGCCCAATCAATGAGTCGTATGAAATTATGTTGCTTTGTTTACGATTTTATCTATATTGTCTTTGGGTTTGTTTATGAAGTCATTTTTGATTAGTAGTTGAATTAACTACGTATTTTATAGTATTAATGATTTTAACTATAATATTAGCGCGCACTCTTCAATTTTATGAACATTGTTAATTACAATGCACTAATTATAAAAAAATAATAAATTCATAAATAGTTTAGGCAATTTAAGTAACTAGCAATCTATCACTGTTTTGAGTATCAAGTGTATCTCTGAATTACCAGTCGCCGACAGAGTTGACCACAATATACAGGACAGTCATAAATGAAATAAAACATAGTATACAAAATATATATTCCCTCGTTTTTGAAAACGGTTGCAGCACCAATGATAAATAGATATAAACATTCCTAAAATCAGAAGTTTTCTTGGTGTATCTTCTCATTTTTGTTATATAATATAAATTTTTGTAATATTTTATAAAATAAAATATGCACTTGAGCCAGAGTGTAACAAAACATTTGAGAACATCTTTATAATTATGGAGGTAATTGGCACTTAGCACTGCAGTTAATATTGAGAATTTCGGTAAGTGACCATGAGGAATAAATTTTGTACGAATAGTTTTTTCATACTTTAATTCGTTATATATTCAGAAAAGTTGTCAAGCTACATACCGTTGAAGGTTGACCTGATATTACCTGACATACATTATTGACGTGGTTGTCTACTGCTAGTTTACGGTTATGTTCTTTTTCTTTTTAGGGTCTGAATCCATTTTCGTACAAGCAATAAATTTTCTAAAATGTGTAATGTTTTTGAAACTTGATAATGTTGAGATATGCTAACATATATTACTTATAAAATGTTTGTAGGTCATTAGGAGTAAGTAAGCGAAGTATAAGAACTATTTAATAAACGTCAGAACTCTTAAACGAAAGTGTCGCTTGTGCTTTGAACAGCTTGGCTTAGCTGTCTTGGTTCTTCTCTCCGATCTGTCTATGGCCTCCTATTTGAAATATAGATATTTGGCTTTAACGGCAGTGTTAAAATTGGTTCCGCTCTAAATTTTTTAATGTATATCTAGTATCTACTAAGAAACAGAAGTAATAGTATTTTGCAAGTAGTATTATTATGGTGTAGCGGGCAACGGAGAAGGTGGGTCTCCTCTGTAAGGGAAACCCGCTGTCCATAGATAATTGCGCCACAATCCGCGCTTCAGCTGTGTTGCCGACTTTTTACGCCGCTTTAATGGTATAAATCACGGGTTTCAGATACCATTCACCGAAACACACTAGGTTCAAGTACTGTTTCACGCTGGTATTCTATGTGCCCGTGGTATAATTTCGGACGAGCCGGCCAAACTACGCGGCCCATTGCGTCACCATATGATTCAGAATGGCTCTCCCACGTGTGTGATTGTATTAACACACTCGCCTGGCCACTTTTTTTATAGCATAGCGGACAACGGAGCAGGTGTTTCTCTTATATGGTAAGAGAACACCGCCACCCATAGACACCCGCACCACAGTCCGCGCATTGGTTGTGTTGCCGGCTTTTTACGTCGCTTAAGCGGCACTTTTAAAGGCCTCCGATATCCTCAGTCAGTCTGCAAAACACAGTACAAGTTCCGTTTCATGATGAGTATTCTGTGCCACTATCAATATATAAGATACCATTCGCTTCGTGGTAAGCTTATAGGATAATTTTTTTCTCGGTATGTACATTTGTTAAATACAACTTATACTCAACACCCGTGGGAGAGCCATGCTGAAGCATATGCTGACGCACGAATTGGGCCAGGTCGTCAGATGGTATCACTGATGACATTATTCCCCATTAAATTGCACCACATCTCAAATACTTAACCTATTTATCATCATCATTTAAGCCGTAACACGTCCACTGCTGGACATGGGCTTCTCCCTTGGACATCCATGAATACCTGTCGGAGGTGACCTGAATCCAGCGTCTTCCGGCGACTTTTATAAGATCGTCTGTCCACCTTGTGGGTGGACGTCCCACGCTGCGTTTGCCGGTCCGTGGTCTCCACTCTAACACTTTTCGGCCCCATCGGCCATCCGCTCTACGTGCGATGTGGCCTGCCCATTGCCACTTCAGCTTGCTAATTTAGCGGGCTATGTCGGTAACTTTAGTTCGTCTACGGATCTCCTTATTTCTGATTCGATCACGTAGCGAAACTCCGAGCATAGCCCTTTCCATAGCTCGCTGAGCGACTCTGAGCTTTGAGATGAGGCCTCGTCTCCGCAGCGTAAGTCACATACACTGGTTAAAAACTATCGTCTTAAGGCACTGAGGTATGTAATATATACGGTTTATAATATCAAATAGTAAAATGTGTGACGTACGATCATGGAGCACTCAGTGGGTGATGTCACACAATCTTTTCTGCCTACCCTCATTAAACTTTGATGTGATGCCTGTGCTACATCTGGAGTATGTTTCTTAGCGAGTGTGAAGTGTTCGAGTATTAAGTGGCGGTCACCAAGAAGTCAGTACTTACATAGCAAGGAGAAGCAATGTTTGATTATTACTGACCGTGAACGATTAATTTTCATCGGAGGTCTATGAATGCCGGGGTTTAAATACACTCCACTTAAATAAAGAACTAACGTTTTTTTATTTTTATTGTATTGCGGACAACGGAGCAGGTGGTTCTCCTATATGGTAAGAAAACACGCCGCCCACAAACGCGCCACAGTCCACGTATTGGTTGTTTTGCCGGACTTTTACGCCACTTAAGCGACATTTTTAAGGGCCTCAGATATTTAATGATGGTATTGATCACACATAGGAAGTAGTAAAATTGTTAGAGAAACATAATCAAATATTAGTTACGTCGCTTATGTATTATCTATCAATATAAAATTTATTTTTTAATTGGAGATTTAATTGTGAATGTAATAAGATTTTTTACTTACTAAAAGTATTCGACTTGTACAAACTTAGTACCAATTTTGCAGAATCCCAATTGCATTAAATCATTTGTGAATCTCAACGAACAAATTGAATAACGCGTAAATTAGATAACCTCTTTGAGTCTATTATAACTTCCGGAAACAGTAGATAGGCCTCCATAATATACTAAATGTAATTTATTAATCCGATAATAACATTGTTCTAAAATAAGCCGCCTTTAACAAGCAGGTAAATACGGGTAGATAAGGTAAATAACAAAATTACGTGGCAGATTACCTGACTTCGCTTCATTTTGTCTCTATTAATATTTTATTCCCTCTTAAACCGAGGTTTACCTTAAAAACAACAGTTGAAACATTTAATAGGTTTAAGACGTCGGATAGATATTGTACATGATTCGAGGTTGGACTCAAGACTAATTATAAAGAGATACAATTAATATAAAATATGGCTATACACACATATATATGTATAAATATATTTTATATTATTATTAAATACATATATGTTTTATATTTATATATATATAAGTGACCTAAATTCAAAGTCTAAAAAGAATAACTTAGAGAAACACCTACCTACCGGAAAGTTATAAGTTACGCTAAAATTGTACTAGTAGTATAATATTACTGTGAAATATAGTTAACCATTTTGCTCCTTACATACCTACTTACAGACAAGGATTATGAAACAAAAACTTTGATGCGATTTAAAACTAGCATACATACGTACGTCTTATTTTCTATAGTTTTGGTGTTAAAAGAAATTACTTTTATAAGTAATTAAGAGTATTTTTTAAGTCAAAAAGTTAACACAATAAGTCAATAATTAAAATTTTAGTGTGGCAACTGGTTGATATAATCTGTGCCAAGGAGATATTGCATTAAACTTGCACAACTGCTGGGAATATTTTACTCGGGAAGTTTTGTTAATAGGCTTATTTCAGTTTACGTCCGCCCTTTTAGGTTTACCTTAATAGCTCCTTTGAAAACTAGAAACAAAGTATTTTATGTAGTACATTTTCAGTGTAAAATATAGCACAAGAACAAAGAACACGGGGTATTATATTTGGAATTCATCCAGAATGTTACGGATTGCATAAACCTAATGCATGCAGTTCTTAAGACTATATATAATTTTATATTAATTAATATTTTACTATGGAAATGGTGACAAACGAGCAGGAGGCTAGGGTAAGCGGTCCTCCGCCCATGGACACCTCTAGCTCGGGTGCGTATACATATTCCTTAAAGGTTGTCGGCCTTCAAGGAATATGTATGCTCTTTTCTTGAAGCTCCCCAAGTCGTATTGGTTTAGAAAACCTGATTCCACAGAGCGGTGGTGCGCGGAAAGAAATGCCTAAAAAGCGTTGTGAAACGACAGACATCGATGTGATAACGATGAAACTTTATTAAGTATTCTGTCTCGATGTTCGAATATGACATTCAGCTGCAGGTATTAATCCATTAGCTCCTCCGAACATTTCCCGTGAATAATCCGTTCGAAGATGCTGAGTGAACCAACATCTCTTCGCAACCCTAGAGTAAAGCTGATCGGAAATGATCTGACCGATTCGAGCCGCTCTAATTTCTTAATACTTTCATCGCTATAAATTATGTTTGTAAACTTTTACGGTTACATCTTTTTTCAATATTATAAGAAAATATATTTTAATTTATGACTATTTAGTAGCATATTGATTTTTTATTCTATAGCGGACAACGGAGTAGGTGGGTCTCTTATAAGGCACAAGAACAGCGTCGCCCATGAACAACCGCGCATAGGCCGCGCATTAGTTATGTTTCCGGCTTTATACGCCGGCACGCACATCTCGGCTCTCACTCTGCGAAACACAGTACCAGTACCGTTTTCCACGCTCAGCATTCGGGGAGCCCGTGGTATCACTTCGAACGAGCCCGCCCAACTAGTGCGTCTACATAATGCTTCAGCATCACCCACGGGAGATAAGATTCCATTATTGTTAATTCAATAAATTTACCTTTAAAAAACTTCATAGTCTTATCTTTGTGTACCTACGTAGGTGAAAAAGTTCTTACGCGATTCTTTGAATGAATAAGAATACAGGAAGACTGCCATATTAAAATTAGCAACATGACTATAATAGCGAAGCAAGCAATGCTAGTTCATAACTGGAAGTAATCTTTTATTGTTACGATGCTTATATGACTAACTAACATGCCCCACTACCCGCTATAACATAAATAATAAGGGAAATTGTTCCTAATTATAACTACAAATCTTATATTTATGATAATTTGTTAACAGTGATACAATACAGATGGGCGGACTAGTTTTCAACTGTCCTAAATTTTAACTAATTTCGTTAGCAGTTGGAATGAGCAGCTGACTTTGTAGTTACCGTGTTTATATTACCTACACCTACACAATCATGCAAGCAATTTCATAAAAATATTTTTATCACATATATTCACAGCTGGTTCCCTGTAAGCAGACACTAAAATAGTATTTTAATTATAAGCAATTAAAAGTTATTTGAATGCGTAACATAGATAATAAATATTGATACACTAAAATGATTAAATTTTTATGAGAAAGTTACTGTCTGTTAACTTAATCATCAATATCAGCCAATCAAATCCACTGCTGGCCATCCCCCAAAGACGCCCACCTACTACGTACTTGAGCAATCTGGATCCAGCAATTGCACGCGTCCTTCGTGAGATCATCTTTCTATTGTGTGGATAATGATAATGAATAAAACTTAATATACAGGTAAAATTTGTACAACGCATTAGTCATTTTCATTATTTATTAATTATAATACTTCATAATTTCATCTCACAACTACTAAATAAAAAATAAACATAATGAATTATTAATCCTTTATCGAGTTTTTATTGGGATAAAAATTGGAATGTGCACTTCGTTAGCAACAAAACTCAAGTGACGACTTTAACATACAAGAGTAGTGTTGCCCAAATGCAAGACAAAGACCGCATAATTTCAGCAAGACCAAGACTGACCGTGTATGAATGGAGCAAGAACGAGACTAAGCCTGCAAGACTCTTGCGTCTTGCAGCAATTTTTTTTTTGGCAGTGAGTTTTGTTGGATTTTCTCATTAAATCTTTAGACATATTTTATAAATCTGGTTGGTCTTTACTATGGCTACTAATACAAGCTCAAAATGTTTCTACTCTGATAGGTTTTTCTAAGATCTGAAGTAAACCTTAATAAATAGCAACAGTCTATTAGGTAAATTCAAGACTTGCTAGACCCTTGCTGCAAGACCAAGATCAAGACTGGCAGTGCAATACCAAGACCGATACCAGGTATATTGGCGCAAGACCACGACCAAGCTAAAACTTGCATTTGGGCAACATTATAAAAAAGTAGAGCCTCGTTAAACCATCGATTGTAACACGAAATTTAACGGAATAACAAAGTTTTAAATCTAGAGAGAGATTTTAGAAAAATAACAAAAAACAAAAAACCGATTCCAAAATCCATCACGCAGATTAAATCTTGCATAAATGTAACGTTCATGGCAATCCATAGCTGTATATAAAAGAAGTCAATATTTAGACTTCATTCAAAATCGTCTAGGAAACAATATGTATTCCTGTGGTGTATTTTTTTTTCCACACACTTCCACACACAAATGGTAAGGTCGCCTACGGTGTTGTATGCGACCCTCGATTATTGCTAAGCATTCATTTGTGATGTAATATATGAAGAAAGAGAGAGAGACAGGCATATTGTAATTAGAAACACATCAAAGGTAGCATTGAGTCGGGTTGAAAGCGTATGTCCAAAAAAGGATGTACGTTTCCTACTTATTTATTAATTGCACGTATTAGGTATTTATTTACTTATAAATTGTATTTCCGATGTATATATATATAGATATATATATATATATATCGGATAACATAAATATAAGATATTTCATCAAAATAATTCTGAGAGCCTCGTAGCTTACGTAATGACTTTAAAAGTGTACCACGAAGCGAGAGGTATCAGGTTCAAATCGCTGTTCGGACAATTATAATTTATCCGGTCTCTGGAATGGCTTTACAGTGGCCGGGCGAATGTCTTTTACTGTCGCATCCAAGGCTATGCTGAAGCATATGCTGACGTACTAATTGGGCCAGCTCATCCGAAGTGATACCACGGGCTTACAGAATAAACAGCGTGAAACAGTACTTGTGCTTTGTTTCGCAGAACGAGTGAGGATATCGCAGGCCCGTAAAAAGCCGCAAACACAACCAATGCGCAGACTGTGGCGCAGTTTTCCATAGGTGGCGGTGTTCTCTTAGCATATAGGAGAAATATAAAATTCACCAAAATGTTCCAGAGCAATGAAATAAAATCACGTATACCAATGAAAGTTTTAAATTGATGTCTCGTTTAAAGCAAGATCGATTGCAGTATGAGAAATAGAATGGCATGTTTGTACAATGTATGAACTCTGAAACTCTCAATTCATCTCGTCAGCTGGTTTCAGTTGACGTTAAATTTATTGCTGCCTCATATATAACATTGTCGGTTAATGTTGGATAGAACCAGCGGGCAACGAGTTAACCTGCAATGCACTGCAATTATACAATTATATTGCTTCTCGGCTGTTAGTTTTGAAAATAAACAAGAAAACATTCGTTAATAAAGTATTGAAGCAATTAAAGTGTTTGAGGGTGGGCTGAAAATCTCTAAAAAAAGTTTCTACCTATATAATACTAATTTTTAATCTAATTTGGACGGGCTCGTCCGTTGTGATACCACAGGCTCACAGAACAATCGACGTGAAATGGTAATTGTACTTAAAACGGTGCGTATTTCTCCGCTTTATCATAAAAAAATCTTTGGCCGCTATACCATAAGTAAACCTCTATATGTATGTGTATTAATGATTAAGAATATTTTATAATAACAAGAAAGGCGTGTAAAACAGATTTTTCGCATTCACATACCAAGATGTTGATAATATATAATATATTTTTCATTATCAATCAATTGGTTCGGTTGTCATTTAGCTGATCCTAATGCAAAAATTGGACAGAATTTTCAAAAGCATAAAAAATTACTATAACGAACTATAGATACCCTACTTTACTTAAGCAAACTAATACTTTTTTTTACAAATCCATGTTAAAAATAATTCTTGCGAACGTTGCTGACTGATAACAGTGACAATTCGCTTTTAAAACACTATTATATGTAGAAAAACTTACAATATTGGATCTGTTTAATAGTAGCGTCAATAAACATTTTTTTTGTTTTGGGCGATTGTTTCACATGGAGTTTTGTTTATTGTACTTTTACTTTGCATTTTTATAAAAGCGCCGCTGTAATCAAATAACTCGAATTCCATATAGATTAAAATGAAATTGACGAATTATTTTGTTATAACTAATACGGTTGTTGTAGGATTCTGTAGATATTTACTTTGTATTCGCGAGCCAGTGGGTCGCTTTGAGTTTATTTTAAACAAACAATATAATTTTTATGTTACATCTCCTAATATTAATATAGAACATATAAATTAGTAATACAAATTAAGTATAGTATTGTTAATAAGCCATTGTAAACATTATTATTCTATGGTAGATATCTCTAAGAATTTTATCTTTTGGCTTCTTTTTAGCATTTTTTTAACAGCAGATCAGTTGTATAGAAGTCTCTCGAACGTATTACCTACCACTAAAGATTTAGTGGCGTATATGAGAATCTGTGGCAATTTATAACATGTCCGGCGCAAAGCAAGCACCGTCTTTATTCAGGCCGACATGAAATATATGGCAGTAGTTACTTACCGACGGAAATTTAAGACTCCAGGTGTATTCATGGGCTGGAGATTAGTTTTATTTGCTATTCAGTTTAATCAAAGTGACATATTGTACACGACAGTTATCAGATGTGTGTAATGCGGAAAATATGCAGTTTATATAAACGATCTTAAAAAAACGAAACAAAAAAAGAATGTACACTTTCCTTAAAGGCCGGCAACGCATCTGCGACTCTGGAAGAGCTGGGGGTGTCCATGGGCGGAAGACCGCTTGCCCTAGGTGAGCTTCCTCTTATTTGCCACCGATAATATAAAAAAAATCCATCAATTCAATTTTTTTTCCTTTTTCCACTTCTATCTTGTCATCCGTGAATCGATTTTTAGGAATGTGGTGTCAAACAACACGGCCTTGCAGCGAAATGAGTTTTTAATGAATAACTTTCATAATACTGAGAGAATATATAAACCTTACGCGATTCGCGTAACATTGCGACAACTGCGTATTACGTTTTTGCTCGTAGCTCGAAGAAATATAAATTATTATCGGTAATTTTTTATAGTAGGCCATTTATTGTGTGTTAAAAAATTAAATTTTTACAGAATTTTGAGGTCGGTAGTTGAAGTTTTCTAAACATTATTTTATTTAAAAACTAGATGTGGTAAGAATTACATTTATGAAAAGGCTTTATTTTATGACAATGATATATAAGAATTTCCTGGAAAGCTATCGTGCTAGAAATCGTTACAACAGGCCTTTGTCTGTTTGTGAACATCGCCAGTGAGAAATGATAACCTAGTACTACGGTACGGTGAAATGCATTTTCGAACCTGAAGTTCTTTGAATAGCATTTCTCAAACAATAGTTTGACGGCAGTGGGACCACACCCAAATAGACATTATAAGCGAAGTATCATAATCATCATCATCATCATTTCAGCCGTAAGACATCCATTGCTGGACTTAGGCTTCCGTCTCGGACCTCCATGAATACCTGTCGGAGGCGACCTGAATCCAGCGTCTTCCGGCGAATGTCCACCTTGTGGGTGAACGCCCGACGCTGCGCTTTCCCGTCCGTGGTCTGCACTTTAACACTTTTCGGCCCCATCGGGCATCCAATTTACGTGCGATGTGGCCTGCCCATTGCCACTTCAGCTTGCTAATTCGGTAAGCAAACTATACTATAGTAAAAAATAAAAATACATATCTAAATATTTATTGGAAAATATAAATATTTAATTTTATTTATTTATATAATAAATTAAAAAATAAACCAATTATAAAGAATAATAAAGTTTTAATAAATTCATTAGTCCGTTATTCGATGCGCTTTTACGCTGAGCCCAAGCCTATAAAAACAACTACCCTAAATTACCATAACATTTATGTTAGTGAATCATTACTTTTATAATTTGTTTTCAATAATCAATAATTACTGCAAAATTTAGTTAAAAGAAATAGTATGAAAAGTAATTGTGCTTAATTTTGTTTTAAAACATGTATGTAATATATACAATATTTAATAACAATATTTAATATACCTCATTAGATGTTGCTTCTCGCCTAAACAAACGAATAGAAATAACGTACCGCGTACCCCAAGTGTTTATTTAAACACCGTAAGGCGCTAAAGTAGAGTCATTATCTCCATCATGAACCCTTTGATAATAAAACCCAGGAAATAACGCCTATTCAGAGGACAATTCCCAAATGT
>DWCF01006894.1:0-11598 GCA_018230265.1 Delias oraia | reverse complement strand
TCCATCGTGTGGCGGGACGTCCCACTCTGCGTTTTCCGGTGCGCGGTCGCCACTCGAGAACCTTTCTTCCCCATCGGATTAGATTTAGTTATAGCAACACAATAACTATAAAAAATATTGCGCCATTAACCTTTAACCATTAAGCGTATGTTATGGTCTGTGTCGATATGTATGTATAGAAATAGGTAGTATATTAAGTAACAGGTAGTATTTAATAGATATAAATAAATAGTTGCGATATGAGTTCTCTCCGATATTCGGAGATATATTGTATTCGAGCTAAGCCGCTGCTGTGATTCTAAATGTGTTAGTTATGTACCTACCTAATACATATTTAAACAAAAAACGTCGATATACAAAAATGAATAATATATTAATTATTAATAATAAATTATTAATAATATATTTATGCGGATTCAGTAATAGAGCCTGCTCGACCGAGTGATACCACGGGCTCACAGAATACTCAGCCTGAAATGGTAGTCGTACTTGAAATAGTGCTTCTACTTTGTCTCGCTGAGTGAGTAAGGACATCGGAGACCTTTAAAAATACCGTTTAATTCGAATAAAAAGCGACAGCACAAACAAAGCACGGACTGTGGCGCAGTTGTCCATGGACGGCGGGGTTCTCTTAGTAAGAGACACTTGTTGTAGTAGGACACTTGTTCCGTTGTCCGCTATATCCTACAAAATGCATGATGTATTATGTAGACATTTGAGATTTTACGAAACACATTTTTGTCTATTGAATAGAAAAAACCTTCAAAGTCTTCAAAACTTCTGAATTTCTCGGTAATAAGAAGCGACACTGCGGCGTCCACGAAACTACTCGATATGGATATATAAACAGTTGAATTTACGTGTTTTTTTTGTAAAATTATATTTAAAATTTAAAATGTTTCAGGCGGAGTGACTACAATATACATGCGGGCTCTCAGTAACGTTGAGTCATTTTGCTGCGAACGAAGTGCATGGATCCGTGGAGTTGCCACACTACCGTCGCCATTATCAGGACATGGAGCAGTCACTCTACCACCAGCTTCGCTTATGTAAATCAAGTATCATTTGATTGTAAATGATAAAGTTATCTAAAAAAAATCTCGCATGTTTGTTTGACAGTTTTGAAGAGTTCTTAGATCAATTTTTTATTGTATGTAATTGTTGGGTTAACAAAAAAACTTGCCATGTTTGTTAGGCAGTTTTGAAGATTTTAAATCAAATTTAGTTTTCAATTTATGTAATTGTTTGGTTGACATTTGTATAAATTTCTTAATATGCTGTGCTTTTTTAAGTAAAATGTCTGTTTTGCGAGTTGAGGTTCGATCATTGATTTAATTTCCAATGTTATTTTTCATTTTGTAATTTTTTTTAGTATTTATTTATTGTTTCTCTTTGGTGATCATTGCTAACGGTTGAGTATGTTTTGATAGTTCTTTTTTAGATTGAAAATTACCTCAGCTTATATCTAAATTTAATAGTGAAGTTTACTATTAAATTTGGTCTAACGGAAAATTAAATTTCAATAAAGAATTTAAACATACATAACAAATATTAGCTGAATACTTGTTTGTCTTTTGGATTTGTTAGAAATTAATGTACAATTTATAAATATATAATTTAATTACAAAATTAAACGTTACTTAATTTATATATTACACGTTATTTTGAATTTATGTACATGAATCGAAACGCCTGACCTTGGTGGCTTTATAATAATTGTCGCTGTAGCTCTATCTATGATCAATCCCACACTTCTCGGCACAGCCCCACCGCGTCTCGCTTGTACCCATCTTCGCACGGCTCCGAAATTTTGAAAAACAGAACGTTGTTGATTGGCACGAATCGATTTGGCTTCATGTTACGAAAGATGTCCTGTAAAAATTTATAATAATGTGATTAGAATCCTTATTCGTTCGGTGGTTCTACTTAAATATTTAATTGTATCCAAACATAAACTATAGAGTTATATTCAGAGAATACCCGTTCATGCTACCTTTGATGTTTAATAAAATAAATCTCTTACCATTGGTACAATATCTTCAGAACTACTTTCGTCTAACAATTCCATACTAGGCTGTACATAACGTCCTTCTCCAAGTACAAAGTTAATAAGAACACAAATTAACATGAAAATTTTCATTTTGAAAACAATTGATAAACAATACAAGTATTAAAAAAATATTTGGATTAATTTAACTAGAATAATAATTGTTACTTCGTATCTTATCCTCGTGAGCTTACTGATTTGAATGTTTGCCGCTGCCCTTTTAAATATACTGAAATTGTTATCTATCCGAGTTAGTACGTCATGAAATACGCCAGACATCTGCGTCCAAGCAGTCTTTATATTTGTATACAAAACCCGTGATTCTTAATATCTACGTCAAAATATTTTCTGAGAATTCCTTGTTTGCCCTTATCTCGTGTGTTTACTACGACGTAAACTAATAATATTTATAAACTATTACTATGTATATTTTTTTCGCTTATTCATAAATTGTCCGTATGTTGCCTCCTCATACTTATAATGTTGTGTTTCTATACGTTTGTGTTTGGTTAAAATGTTGGATCATGGTTATAAATTGTATCTCTCTTTGAATTTACATATATTTTTACTCGATTTATGTAAATATCCATTATACTGGTAAAATTGTAATCATTAGTCAAATAAAACAAAAGTAATAATAAGAAAATATTATATACATGGGAGAGCCACGCTGAAGAAGCATATTATGCTAACGCACTAATTGGGCCTGCTCGTACGAAGAGATACCACGGGCTCACAGAATTCTCGGCGTGAAATTAAAAGTATTTGAAACCGTACTTCTATTATGTTTCGCTGAGTGAGAAAGTCTATCGGAGGCTGCTTAAATTGCGTAAAAAGCCGGCAGCACAACCAATGCGCGGACTTTCCTTACCATATAGCAGACACACCTACTCTGTTGTCAGCTATATTATAAAAAATATATAAAATGAAGTTACAACTACGCATATAAGATAAAACCATTTCACATTTATTATATTAATATTACGGCAATTTCTTTACGGTGGCTTTATCTCTTCTGATTTTTATTTTGTTTTACTTCAACTTATACTTCAGGCATGTCATAATACTGCCATTGCGACTTCGTAGTCAACACATTTCGTCTTACTATGCATTGTAAATTAGTCCCCATGACTTCTCCGTGTGGGCAATCGGTGTATTCTAAAAAAGACTTAAAACATTTTAATATAAGCATAAATGGAAAATTCTTGTCTTCTGCATGGAACATGGAGAAGATATATTTCTACGTGTTTTAATGATGTGATCATTACACGGAGTGAAAATATTAAATACCCGGATGAGATGTAGCTACAAAAATTAAGAGGTATTATAAATTATAGATATAAAGTAAAGCTTCGAAAGCTTTGTGCCGCGCACCACTACTCTGTGGAATCAGGTTCCTGCAAAGATTTACAAACCTATACGACTTGGGCACCTTCAAAAAAGAGCGTAGCGTAGCTATCCCTTAAAAGCTGGCAACGAACGTACGGCCCTGCCAGGGCTAGATGTGTCCATGGGCAGGGGACCGCTTACCTGGGTGAGCCTCCTGCTCGTTTGCCACTGTTTCCATAAAAAAAATTAGTTATTAGTGGGTGCAGTATAATGTGCAGCTACATTTTTTATAGTTCAGTTGCTACATGGGTTTTATTGTCAAAAATAAAACACTATTAATAATTTAATATTTGTATATCTATTCAATATAAGTAAATACATTACTAAGCTTCTAAGCATCTGCAATTGCGCATAAGAGAAAACTATTAATATTAGAAATACGATTCGAATTCTTCTATTTATAAATATGTAAGTTTTTTTCTATTACCATATTATATTTGGTAAACAGCTAAAGTACAAAAGTATTGTACATTCTTGCCTTTGATTGTCCGACGGTTTCTTATACACATTTTTAAAGGTTTCGATACTCCTATGAAATGGTATTGGCATTGTGGGTAATATATTATTTATCGTGCTGTCGTCTATGAAGTCGTCTTCCCGCGTATCCGGATTTAAGAACATTTTAATATAATTAACGACATCGTTGTCATCGAGTATAGTTTTCGCTGAGCGGACATTCCAATACTTTGGATGGACAGTTTTTGGATAATTCATAACTTTTACATATTTACCAAATGGTAAGGTCTTTCCACTATTCTGGTTAACTGCCTTGAAATACAGATATGGGAGTTGACTGTTGCGATTATCATCGAGATTTCCAGTCGTCTGCGTATAAATATTGTTAATTTCAGCACCGTTTTTAATTTCATTTATTCTTGCATCTTCCAATGTTCTGGAGATAATATTTCTAAAGCTAAGTAATAAAATTACGACTCTTAAAACTTGTTTATTCGTATGCGACATTTTGCAAACTGTTAATTAAAGTAGGTAGTTAATTTGGTTCACTTAAATAAACATAATATAATCGTTCTACTTATACTGTATACGTAGGCTTATTTTTTATGTACAAATTTGATAGGATAATAAAAACATTCCTAATGTTTTTCTATCGATATGGATAGATTTATATCCATTAAGAATTAGTAAATAAGACAACTAAAATACCTATATCAAATTAAAATAGTTTGTTTAAAATGTTATTAGTTAATAAAATATGTAAGAATTTCAAATGCTTTATTAACTTTTTGTGATGTTTTCACTTAAATTACATATTTCAGGACTTAAATCTATTTTTACAATCTTAACGTTGACAACTTATTAATATCATCATTGTCGGTCACTAATACTTTGCCATAGTTTTATTTCCTTATAATATTATTCCTTGTATCAGAGTTATTCAACTGGAGGGGGTAGAAATGACTTTATTATTGGTTGTAGCGATGTCATTTGTTCCCTGAGCATCCCGCTTCGTATAAAACCTTAAATCATCTCCTGATCTTAAGGAGTGACCATACCCAAGTGGCGACTGCTTTGCCAAACTTCCAGAAACAACTGATGGTGAACAACTTAGTAAAAGCGGAATTCCACAACCTGTATTGGCATTCGGGAATATACCAACAGTACCTGATCCTATGTTAGAGCCAAATCCAGACTTTCCTGAAGTTGGATTATAGTTCCAGTTCCATCCGCTTTGGTCGAGAGCACCGCGCATATTTATTTTCATACTGGGTTGCATTGAACCATCTAAATCCATTGAACCTCCATTTTCTAAATTGTTATCTCTCATCATAGGTCCTTTAAATGACTCGTGATTCATGGTGTTATGAATTTTGTTAAAAAATTTACTAATTGGTAATGCATGATGGTGGTTATGGTGACTATCCAACAAATGATGATCGTGATGGTCTAAGTTCATATGTGCCATGTTTTCCGGATGGAAATGGTTACCAGTCAGCAACTCCACGTTTCTAAGTCGGTTCTGCATCCAAGGCGTAAATGACGTTGGACGTAACATGGAATGATGGTGTTGTTGATTCCTATCCCATTCTGTCATTTCTTGATTTATGTGAGAGAACGAATGATCAAGATTTTTGTCACCTACCAACTGTGCAGCGTACTGAGAATTAGGGTTGTTAAAGAAATCAAATTCTGGCATCCTCTGCTGATTATCGAAGTCGAAATTATAAACCGGTAAGTTGCGATTTAGCTCACCAAATTCGTTAAATCGCATATTACTTCCTTGCTCTAAATTCGTTTCCTTGTTATTTTGGAATTGTGTTTGTTCTTTCGCTAAATTATTTGATTTTTCTACAATATTCTTCAAATCAACAGACTTTTGAGAAACTGCAGTGTTATGATTTATTTCTGTATCCGCTGATGTTTTGGAATCAATGTGTTCGAGTTTTTTAGAGGTTTCAATTATACCAGACTTTTCAAAATTGTTTTTTTGTTCGTTACCCTCTACTTCTATTGAGCTACGTGACTGATGAATATTATCAGGGTTGTATTGATAGAGTCGTATGTTATTAATTTCACTTTCTTTTCTTTCTGTAATATTTCTTTCAAAACCTTGCTTCTCACTAGGATTTTCTTGAGGAGTTTCTTTCATTTTTAGTTGATTATCATCACGGAATTTTGTATCGTGGAATCCATTTGCGTTTCCAATAATATGCTCGGCAGATCGCACCACAGAAACTTGATCATTTGGTTGAGAGTTAGACTCTATAAAAGATTTTTTTTCATTATCAATATGTTTTTCAACCAAAGTTTCTGTTTGAGTCAAAGCTTCTTTGGCGGTTGTTAAGTTATTAGTTTGAATAATATTTTTGCTTTCCGTTGTTTCAGAATCTTTTTGTTGTTCTTTGAATTCATTATTGTTGTTCTCGATAATATCGACTACTGTGTTGAACGGTTGAATAGTTTTTCCAGGATTTAAATTCTCATCTGCAGCTTTTAAGATAGTTTTGTCTTGAAGATTATTTGAATTTTCTGATAATTTCTCTGTATTTTCTGAAGGCGCACTTTTTTCGTGATGAATGTTATGTGAAACTTTTTCTGAATCTTCTAAAATGTCAGTCATTTTTAGTACTTTGTTGTGTTGAAAATTATCCATTTCAGTGTGCTTAACAGATTTTGGTTCTTCTATCAAAACATCTAAATTTTCTGAAGATTTGACTTCTGCCACTTTTTCTTGAGGTATATCTGCGCTATCATATTGAGCATGATGTGTCTTTTGACTATCTTCATTTTCGGCATGTCGCATATTTTGAATTATATCCCAGTTTTGAACATTGTCAATCTTCAAACTATCACTATGTAGACCGACATTTGATTTTTTGCTTTCGGTCGCGTAAGACACTATGTCCGATACTTCAGCTTCTTTATTATCTTGTCCTATATTCTCATCTATTTTTTCAGTGAGACTTTCACTACCCTCTATATTACTTTGGGATTCGGGAAAATGCGAATCAAAATTTTCAACGTTTTTTGGCTTAAATGATTCAGGTTCATCAAAATGACTGAGCTCTGAACTCTTAAATGTGTCTTCCATGTTTTTTACGATCTCAACATTCTTTTGAATATTTTCAATAGCCTCTTTCCAAAGAGCCATTCTGGATTCTTCTAATTTTGAGTCAGTTCTTTCAATGTTGCTTTCTTTTGAACTAATGATATCAAGACTACCAATATTTTTCTTTAATTGTTGGGAGGCTTCTTTGGCTTGTTCAATATTTTTATGTAACTTACTTTCAAAATTTTCGTCTCTTTTGTTATTTTTCATGGTTTTAGTACTTTCTTCGATCTTTTCTAGATCCCTTTGCAAAATTTTAACTGCTTCCTTGGCCATTTTCAAACTGTGTTGAACGTCACTTTCAATATCTTCGGTATTGACAGTCTTTGTGTCGGTCGCAGTGGTTTCGCCGCTTTCATCACACAACTTAAATCTGAATTGCCTCCTGCAGTTTTCACGGGGTTGAGTTTGAGCAAGTTCTTCATCGGAGTCCCGGAAGATTTGGTAGCCAAATTTCTTTTTTACTAATATTGGTTTTCTAAATCCATGAGTCTTATGATCTTTAGCGGAATTGGTAAGTGCACCACTTTCATGATCTACAGATTCTTCAACTGTAGACTTTTTTTCACGATTGATGGGTTTGAAAATTCCATTTAGCTTAGGGTCCTGTTTTATGTCATTCTCCCACTTCGGCGCTGGTACTGCAATGGCTATTGTCGCCAAAGCAGCTAGCACTATATTAGTCTTCATCGTCGTGGCGTCAAAGTGAATGATGATCTAATGAATAACGCTGGGTATTTATATTTAAAAACCCATATTATATAAACGTAAAATGTCACCTAAAGTGAGCAACGGAACGTGCCTTAAATTATACATACATGGGAAGCACATTTTTGCTGTGCTATACGTTTTGAAAATTTAGGGCATCCATGTACTAGATCTTTCAAAGTGATAAATTATAAATCATAATAAGAAACAAAAATAAAATTAGTTTTTATTTTTTACATAATATTATTATGATAGTCATATTAAATTAAAATCGTTATTTTATATTTATCATAAATCGTAAGGTATAGATAATAAAAAAGGGTAATTATTAGGGTTTTAAAAACTCTTTTAAATTTGTTTTATCAACTTTAGCTGTAGATTTTTGTTTCATTGTGAAAAATAATGTAAATAAAACAAAAGTTATTCAATATTTTTCAATCAAATAAATTAAATTACAACACAAATGGATTTTAAGACTAAAGACATGCACTACGACAAATCTAACTCATATACTGTATATATATATATATTGTATTTTATATTTGTACTCATATATATATATTGTATTTTAGGATATAATGTTGCTTTTTTTTAACGATCCTTTAAAATGCCGTAAAAAGTTTATCAAATCGAAGAATGTGTGTACATTCATTTATAGCTTAGATCCACTATTATTTAGTTGTCCAGGGGACCAATTTTGGAAAACGACCGTATCAAATCAAAAGGTACCGTTGGTGGGTCTCCTACATGGTAAGAAAACACCGCCTGCCATGGAAAACCACCACAGCCCGCGTATTAGTTATATTATCGGCTTTTTACGCGTCTTAAGCGGCATTTTTAAAATCCTCCGATAACCCCACTCATTCAGAGAAATATAGTAGAAGCACCGTTTCAAGTATAACTACCATTTTTCGCTTAGTATTTTGTTGGCTCGTAGTATCATTTCGAACCAGCCTCTCTGGCTGTCCCACGGGTGAAATTTCAATTAATAATATTTAGAGTATAATAACTGGTCGTTTGAATTTTCTTGGCACAAATATCTTATTAGGATATTTCTTGAATAAGTGATAATTTTGTGGTATTGTCATAAACAAAACAATTATCAAGTTGATTAAAATCTGAATTAATTCAATCGTAATTAGAACGAATATCAATTTTAAATATTGGAAGTGTCATTCAATATAACTCTCTGACGAATTATGCATGCCATCACGTACTTGTAGTTGACATGCGCGTTTACGTGTTGTAAGGAGGACGCGCAGTATTCAGCAAGATTTATCTACTGAATCAGCTAAAACCTAATTTGCATATACATTTCATATCTTTCTTTTTTATTCAATATAGAATTGATGGGATAATAAAAATATCAAATTAAATTAATTATTTTAATCCTTATGTCCACTGAATAGTATATAGGTTTATTAATACATAAGTCCTACTAGGTAATAAAGAGCACCCAAATTTATTAATAAATTTCTAAGAAATAATGAAATAAAATGGAGTTTATGGAAATAAAAAATTGTATTTTTTATAATTTTTACTGTATTACAAGATGTTAGAAAATATATTATTTAATTAAAGGCGTTAACATACTAATTCTTAGCTTAGTGACTATGGTCGACCGCAGCAGTGCTTTCCGCAATTGTTTGTTCTTGCATATGAGGATCAAAAGGGAAGTTTTCTGCATCCCGTAATGTATTATAACCTTGAGGAAGGCCATAGCTCATTTGAGAGGAACCGTGCATAATCTTCCCTGGAATGACCGTTGGAGAACAACTGAATAGGAGAGGGGTATAGCATCCACTACCTTTGGGAACATCAGGGTACATGCCATAGGTGATCCCACCAGGTGTGGACACCAATTGCCCAACACTCGCTATGCTAGATAGCTTATTGGGTATATCTGCCAAATGCTTGTGTGGCGATGAATGTTGTTGTTCTATATCCAAATCGTGATCGTCTTGGTCTTCAGATTTCAAGAATCCCCGTCCACATCCATACAAAGATTGGTATCCGTAGTTGGAATATCCTGGATAGACATTGAAAGATGGTCGCATGTTCCATTGGTATGGTAAGTGAGATGAAAATTGAGGCGACAAACCAAGTGGCATTCCCAAGCCATATCCGTGTGTAATTTTAGACCTTTTGTAGCGTAATTGGTTTAATAATTGTCCATCCGTGTAGTCTTTCGGAATAGAGCTCAAGATGGTAGGTGCTGCAACAGCTGCGGTGACAAAGGCGAACAATCCAATAGATGCAATCTTCATGGTAACTTATGGGACACTAATTGTAACTATAATTATCGACCCTATTTATACATATTTATATTTTTTTGGGCAAACGTAGGTATTCGGATTGCATTACTCTAGATTGCAACTCAATCATAATTTTTGCCAATTTACATTTTTGTAGAATTATTGTTATTAATAGCGAATTAGTTTCATGTTGTTTAATAAGTAATTATTGTGTAAATATAACGTATGCTTTTTAATGTAGGTATATATGGTTCGTATTTAAGCAGAAAAGTTTTTTTAGTTCTGACATATAATATTTTAAAATATTTAAGATGTGGTTTTCAACCAAAACCTTAACTACGTGTAAGTAAAATCATTAAAACATTATTTCAAATATCTTTCAATAATTGAAAATATATTAATTAAAATAACGAAGACTATTTAAATATTGTCATAAACCGAATTCTTAATAAATAAATATAAAATGAGGTGTTAATTTAAAAAATATTAGTCAGATTTTTTAATCGTTTCACAAATGAGCAAAAAGAATGACAGATTTATTGATTTTGCCTTTACAGACATAATCGCTAATACTTCATGTTCAGTGTCATTTATCTTTATTTTTTTTAAATCTCAACTCTTTACTTGAGAGAGATTGACCATATATTTTATATCATTAATTAATTTACTGGGGTGTTACATTTTGTTGAAGTAATTATAAATAAAAATTTAAGTAGTGAAATGTTTTAAAAGTTGGTTTCAAATACGAGGTTATTTCATTTTATATTAATAACAGATAGTTTCATACAAATGTAATGTATAAAAGAAATAATTTCTGCGGCCTTTTGACTTGATTCAAAATCTACCAACGAATTAAAGATGCAGCTGTCCCCTTCTTAGAATCTAAAACAAGGTTACCTAATTACCTGATAACTAATTGCTGCTTACATTTTATTTATATAATTATTTTTAATGATGATGCGTATTTGTTTTTGGAGGCATAGAAAATATTTTGTATGATGTAAAATAAGTTCTCAACTTTGAATGCCTAAATAATAATATTTGTCGGTGTCGGTAAAAAGATCGTACATGAAGATTTAATCTTTAAATTTCGTTTTATGGTAATGTTTACAATCATACACAATCACATAAATGACATTAATATTTGTATCATCTCTTCAGCTTAATTATACCTTACTTATATGAGAGATACTTAGATAAAAACTTACTAGGACAATCTTGAATAATTACACAATTCTTGCTGTATTCATCCCTTACGTAACCAGCAGAGCATCGACAGCCAATATAACACTCCCACTTTTCTGGACATAGAGAGATTAAAGGTTCCTTTATTAATCTATAATTTATACACGTTACAGGACATTTCCAGCCGCATAAGGAAAACTCCTCATTTTTCAATAAACACGTGGATGTTTTAAAAGATTTACTGTATTTCCACAGTAATATTATGGTAAAACAAATACGTACAAACATAGTTCGATAATATGATAAACTGCTTCGCTATTTACGTTATACCCCAAGTTTATGGTTGTAAAAAAATACTTTTCTCACTTGTTTTATCTTAATATATATAAATCTCGTGTCACAATGTTTGTCCTCAATGGACTCTTAAACCGCTTAACAGATTTCGT
>DWCF01006893.1:0-11601 GCA_018230265.1 Delias oraia | reverse complement strand
AAGTGAGGCGGAGGCGCGGGGGATCGCGACGCTTTCTCTTCATGGTACAAAGTACTGCGAGTACCTACCCTCTAAAAAGACAGTGCTAACAGTAAAACAAGGCGGTGATTTATAATGTACGCCACAAAGTCATAATATTTTGTATTGCATAGTGGGCAATGGGGCAAAGACGGTCCTCCTGTATAGTAACAGATTACCATTGATTATTGTTGCCCAAACGCAAGACTTAGCTTATTGATCTTGCGGCAATACACCTGCCATAATCTTTGTCTTGCTATTGCGCTCCCTGTCTTGGTCTTGTAGCAAGAGTCTTGCGAGTGTTCAAATTAGACTATTAATATGTTTTAAAGTTTAATTCAGATCTTAGAAAAACCTATCAAAATAGGAACTTTTTGAGCTTGAATTAGCATATCCATAGTAAATACCAACCAGATTTATAAAATATGTCTAAAGATTTAATGTGAAAGTCCAAAAATCACTGCCAAAAAAATAGCTGCTAGACGCAAGAGGCTTACAGGCTTAGTCCTGTTCTTGCTCAAGTCTTGGTCTTGCTAAAATCAAGCGGTCTTGGTCTTGGTCTTCAATTTGGGCAACACTACCACTGATAATGGACAGGCATAACATAATCCGCGATTTGGTTGTGTTGCCGTCTATTCACGCCGTGCCGCTTCGTCGTTCGTCGGTATAATTTCACGGAACTTCAATAACCTCATCCACTCAATGAAACACAGTACAAGTACTTTTTCATGTAGATAATATGAGGCTGAGGTGTTATCGCCGATCCTATTAGTGCTTCCATGGGTAAGACAGTCTTAATAAGATGCTCCACTGCCGCTGTCAAGCCCTTTTATTTGAACTGGTTACCCGTAAGAAAACCATACTGAAGAATAAGCTAACGGAATAATAGGGACGGCTCATCCGAAGTAATACCAAGGGCTTACAAAATGCTAAGCGTGAAACGGTAATTATACTGTGTTTCGCAGAGTGAGTGAGGATATCAGGGGCCATTAAACGTTCCGCTTAAGCGGCGTAAAAATCCGGCAACACAACCAATGCTTGGACTGAGAAGCGGTTGTCCATGGACGGCGGTCTACTCTTACCATATAAGAAACCCAGCTGCTCCATTGTCAGCTGTATCATAAAAAAACCTCTCGCTACGAGACACTCAAAATATATTTTTCAGTATTTTGTATAACTATTATATATGCATACCATTTCAATTTGAATAGGTTTTTACGGTAAGCTTCCATAGCAGAGCCACACACACCTACCTCTAACGCCGCGCCGGTAGCATTGCGGTTGAATGCTTACTTAGTTTTGGATATAACGTAAATTCTAAAGAAATATTTGCTTTTAAAAGCAACAGCCAAGTAAATGTTTCTTTTGATACGGTTTTGAATATTATATCATATAGTATTATATATTATATTATTACTATATTATTATTATATATATATATTATAGTTACTACCACGCTAAAGAAATAGATTTTGGTCATGTAAAGAAGATATTAGTAAAAAAACTTAAATTACCTTAAATGTCTCTAAGTAGTCAATATAATTTTTTTATAATAAATGTATCAACTTATTATACTAAGCCGTAGCTTTTATTTATTTAAAATTAAAGAAATTAGGATACACAAAAATTATAATGGTTAATTTAAAAGAGTTAGCGGTAGGCTGTATGGCTCACGAGTTTCCTAACGCTTTGCTGGTTCATAGCGCCTCCTATATGGATGCCAAATAAGTCTAAATTCTAGGCGTCAAATAGATAAATTGCTTTAGGTTATCAATGCTGATAATATTCAGCAATGCCCACACTCAACTACGATACAAAATGCGCTTTACCTGTCGTATCTCGCTTACACGGTAAACTTTAATTAGCTACACTCCGATATCCTCACTCACTCAATAGAATACAATTATTTTACAGAATCGTTGAGCGCGTAGACTCGTGACTAGCCAGACTAAACATGTGATGAATACTATGAATGAAAGATTTAGCATCTAATCCTTACTTCCACTGTCCGGGAACAGACAACTTCTAACAAATAGAAGTTTGTTTTGAAGGAATGAATAATTTTCAGAGCGACTTCGTGTTAAATTGTATAAAACACTTATCGATTACCATAAAAATTAGTTTTTATAACACACATTCAGAAATGAACATTCCGTTTCAGCTAGTTAATATGCGAACAAAACTTCGTCCAGCTAGTTAGCGAGTTCAAAACAATTTCAATTAACGTTTTATGCTTGGTTAAATGAATGCTAACTTCAAAATCAATTCACGGGCTGAGAAATTAGCTTACATGATGTGTAACTAAGAAGCTACTGCAAGCTAGTTTAAAATTTTTATTTATTTATCCGGCAATAAGGCGGGTTTGTTCACTTTTTAGAACCTGAACCAGTTCCAGCGATAAGGCCATAACATGGACCGAGCGTTGCGTACTAAAAAATTGAGGGTTTATTTAGTTGTTCTCAAATACAACTTGACAAAATATATATAATATTATAGCTCTCTCTTGGCGGTCTTCGGTAGATTGCGGGGACATTTAAGAATGCAGCTTTCACCGTAATATTTAAGTGTAGAGTTGTCATCATCATCATCATCATTTCAGCCGTAAGACGTCCACTGTTGGACATAGGCCTCCTCCTTGGACTTCCATGAATACCTGTCGGAGGCGACCAGCATCCAGTGAATCAGTGCATCAAGTGCAGAGTGAAGCGTACATATTCCTTAAAGGTAGGCGACGCACCCGCGGCTTTACAAAGGCCGCATGTATCCATGGGCATATGTCCGCTTGCCCTAGGTGAGCCTCGTTCTCGTTGGCCCCCGATTGTGTAAAAAATATTTGAGGTGTTATTAAAACTATCAATTGTTTCCAACTTTGTGTAGCGCAAAGAAATCTATATAATTAATTAAATGAATGTAACTTTTTGTTATGAATAAATGTCCTATATTGTATTAAACTGGTGGCTTTCCTCTATGATAAAAGATCTCCGCCCATGGACAACCAAAACGTTTTTAGGAATGGCTAACTCATTATTCGCCAGAGTAGCTTTTACAGCTTAACGCGGGTCGATGGGCGAGCTTTTGCGCTATTAGCGCAAGTGCGTCTCTTATGAGAGACAAACTTCGACAAAATCGAGGAAGAGTTATACGCCTTAGTGGTCGGATGGTGACTCTTCAGTATGAGGCTGGGCGCAAAGATGGTTCGCAATTGTTTCCACATCGTTTTTTACAGCGATCCCTTCACTGAATCCTATAGTAAATATATATTATATATATATCTCCATCATCATCGTCATCATTTAAGCCGTAAAACGTCCACTGCTAGACATAGGCCTCCCCCCCTTGGACCGCCTTGAATATCTGTCGGAGGCGACCTTCATCCAGCGTCTTCTGGCGACCTTTGTGAGGTTGTACCGTACCGTAAATCATCACTTGTAACACACACTGTAACACATCTTCATCTTAAGATTACTTCATCTTATATTTATATAGTATATAATATAGTATATACTATAGTACAGGAGTTAAAAGGACGGGCAATAACCATTTGCGGTCAGCCAGTTTTTAGATATGCTCTCTCACTATCCCGCACGTAACACATAACATTGGCTTCGACTTGAGCAGGTAAAATATCAATTTTTCAATAATTTTAAGACGTATTTTTTATTATTATTACTGAAACTTTACCAACATTATTTCCAGACTTTTCTGCTATAGTTTAAACCGTGTTTACACAACTGCAACTAACATCTGTTTTGTTATAGTCATCACTACTTGACATTTTATTATGGTGCTAAATATTTTGACCATGGGCAATACGTTTTGAAGGAAATACAAAATTAATTCATAATCAATGTTTACTTAAGTCTTTCATAGCATTGATCATTCATAAATAGGTTAAGTGTATTAAAAAGCATCATTTTTTCAACCAACCAATTTTAATACCTAGATATTGGTACAAACGATAGCTTTGTAAACTCCCATAAATTACTTTAAGACAATCTAAAGACGTGTACATATTGCAGACTACGCCTTAGTTAAGTATTGTCATCGTTAAAATAGTTTGCTAAAGTATGGAACGTCCATCAAAGTCGCTTTGAGAACTCCGATGATAGGGTTCTGTGTAGGGACTGCGATAATAACCGCTTCCATCAGATACAGAGGCAAGGACCTAGCTACGTCGCCAGACTCACCCCGGTGAGCTTTTGACCGGCTGCTCAGGGGGCCAATGACCCCGCGGCGCCCAAGCCAAGGTTCGTGTCTCGCAAGAGATGCCCTTGCTCTAGTCGCGGCTAAAAATCACATTCACGGCGAAAAAACCGTGTGAAGCTGTGGTGGCTGTATAGCCGGCAGCAAATATCCCTTCCATAAAAAAGTCGCTTTGACTGATGTAATTTGGTATAATTCAGGCTTCACGTACTACTACTATATGGTAATAGTTTACAAAGATACTTCAAAACCAATAAGACTTGGCAACCTTCAACAAAAAGAGTGTAAATATCTCTAAAAGGCCGGCAACGCACCCACGGCTCAGCAGAAGTTGCGGTTAGTCATAGACGGAGGACCGTTTATCCTTTGTGAGCCTGCTTCTCTTTTGGCTACCTATTTTATATTCATCATCACCATCATCAGTGTTCTGTTGCCTACCGATTTATATTCATCATCATCATCTCTGTTTTTTGCCTACCAATTTTATATTTATCATCATCATCACTGTTCTGTTGCCTACCTATTTTATGTTCATCATCATCATCACTGTTATTTTGCCTACCTATTTTATGTTCATCATCATCATCACTGCTCTTTTGCCTACCTATTTTTTATTAATCATCATCACCATCACTTCTCTTTTGCCGACCCATTTTTTATTCACCATCATCATCACTGCTCTTTTGCCTAACTATTTTATTTTTATTTTTACGGGCGATCGATATCTAGACTCAGTCAGCGAAATAGATAAGTAAAGTTTGAGGCTAGTCATCTGTGAGCCCATGGGTACACTTCAAACAAGCCGGTCCAATTAGTGCGTCAGCATTGGTCTCCCACGGGTAAAACTGTGCTAACTCGCCCGGCCGCTGTCAATCCTCTCAAACACCGAATATATTATAAACTAGTGGACCCGGCTTACTCCTGCCCGGTATGTACCTTAGGGAGACAGGAGCTTAAAAAGATATTAAACTGTATCCTTAAGCGGTGTTAAAAGCCGAAAACACAGGGCAGACTGTGGTGTGCTTGTCCATGGACAGGAGATATCTCTGATCAACAAAGAGACATTGCTTATTAAAAAAATAACCATTAACTAAGAAAACAGACTCATATAACCTGATTTGTATTCACTTGGGATTTTTTTATATCAGTAGTGGCCATTGACGATACTCGCAAGACAGAACTAGTGAATCATAAAAGTCATTCGGGCAGGTGGCCAAAACGATGCTGTTGAGCGACGCAAACGTCACACACTTTATTGTTGTCTATGGTTCAGAAATAGAATCTATATACAGGCATAGTAAGGCAATATCGTTTTTTTATTATTCATTATTTCATATTAAATCTGTGGTTCCAGCAAAGATGGCCGCCCGGTATGTCACCAACCGTGCCCAAACAAACCCGATAAACTGATATATTAAAAACATACCCTCCATTTTATTAATCGGATAAAAAGTATCGTACGTTTCCGTGAAAGAGCCATGTTGAAGAATATGCGGACGCATTAATTTCTTTGTGTATATGGATGAACATTTTTGAATAGCAGTTCAGTAACTAACTTTTTAGTTAGAAAACTTTTGTAAGGGATTAAGAAAAAGGCAGTTTTTAAGGTTTAACAGGAAATCATTTTAATTTTTCTCGTCGTCAAAACCATCATTGGACTTCAACAAATATATAAAAAAGAATTGACAAAAGTAGTCCAGGTGTTGTTGAGTTATACGCTGTCATACATTTTTATATGTGTAATACACATGCGGCATTATACATTCACATGTATTGAGGCTTATGTCCAGCAGTGAACGTCTTACGGCTGCAATGATGAAAATTATGATATTACACATTCGGTGGAGTTACAATACAACATTATACAATGATACAATGTTTGTTTTGGATGAGTTCACCGCCCATGGACACCCCTAGGTAGCTGATTCCACAGCATGGCGGTATAAATGCTTAAAGTCGCCCCGAATTGGAAGTTAAAATTAAATCGTTCTATATTAAATCGAAACAAACACTCAATTTCGCCTCCAAACGCTGAAAGCTTAATCAAAATTTATTAATTTGACCCTACAAATCCAATTCGGCTTCTGAGGCATCTAAATCCTTTGGGTATGTATCGGAAATGTGGTAATTATATTCGAAAATATTAAAATGTGATTACTTCTTAAACATACAATTCTCGTGTCATGGTCTTGGTACTTCTCTTACGAAAGACTCAACCGATGTCTATGAAATTTTGTGAGCATATAAAAACCTAACCTTTCATAATTCTAAGTGATGAGGCTTTTTTACTTCAAATATTGTTGTGTTGCCAGCTTTTTACGCCACTGAAGCGGCATTTTTAAGGGCCTCCGATATCCTCACTCACTCAACGAAACTCAGTACCGTTACCAGTAACGAAGTACCGTTTCACGTTGAGTATTCTGTGATCCCGTGGTATCACTTCGGACGAGCCGGCCCAATTAGTGCGTCCACATATGCTTCAACTTTTAGAAATTAAATGCTTCATACAAAATTTGTCCAAAATTTCAACAACTGGTAAGGTTCTCTAATAGAAATATAGTCTAAGTTATTATGATAATTAGATTATGAGGTCCATAACATTTTTATATATACATTATTGTATAGCTGGCATCGGCGGCGGGTCTCTTCTGTAGTAAGAGATCACTGCCACCTATGGACAAATACGTCAAAATCCGCACTTTTCTTGTGTTGCCGACTTTTTATGCTGCTTAAGCATTATATCAAGGCTTTATGATATCCACTCAGTGAAACATTACAACTTGGAGCTTGGTATCACTTCACGACGAGTTAGACTTATTAGTGTGCCAGAAGGGCTCCTACAATTGCACTTTTAAGCCAAAGAAAGAAATCATTACAATTTCATCAGGCAGTCCTTGTACTGTGTTTCGCAGAGTGAGTGAGGATATCGCACGCCCTTCAAACTGTCGTTTTAGTGGCGTAAAAAGCCAGCAACACACGCAAAGCGCGATCTGTGTCACGGTCGTTCATAGGCGGCGGTATTCTGTTAGCACTTGCTTCGTTGTCCGCTATAGAATAAAAAAAATTCATCCCGCGGAGCGAAACCGATAAATTTCGCTTCGAAATACATACGATAACTTCTTATCGTGGTTTTCAATTAGTTCAGTGGTCATAGTAAGCAAACATTTAGATAGAAATTAGCGAGCCAGCTGAATTACTAGCTCGTCTCAAATCCTACCGCGTTGCTGCGGTCTGTGGTCTGTGCTGTCAACTGCATACGTCCAGTTCTCAATATTCAACCGGGCATACACGTTAAATATTTGCTACTTATCTGAAAATGCTTGTGAAATAAATTGAATATTAAATTAACACAAATTTGTATAGTATAAATAAATTATGAATGGTTTAATGCTCTGATCTTAGCATAACTATTAATAAAATGCAATCATTTATTTATAATAAGACTTTACATTCAGTTGATAATTGTAGTAATTTATTTAAAACAGTTGTTGAAGTTAAAAAATTAATTTATGTTATGATAGTGTACATTTTCAGATTAGGTGCAGAAGAAACGAGAACTTTTATTGCTATTATTATTATATGTGGACTACATATGAATAAAGATGAGGATTTCTTAATTTGACCTTTGTCAGGCTTGGCTGTATATGAACAAAATGTCACGTTGCTTTGAATGCTGATTGATTTTAACAAATCATGATTAAGAAATATAATAGTTTTAGAGCCTCGATGCTAAATGGTTTCATAAGTCTAGTATAAAGCGAGAGGTATCGACTTCGAATCCCGGTCCGGACAATTATAATTTAATTTATAATTTATTCGGTCTCTGTAAGGGCTTGACAAATGTCTAAAAGGCCTATGTCCAGCAGTGGACTTAAATGGGCTGATGATGATGATGATGAAGGGCTTGACAGTGGCAGAGGGAGTGTCTTAATACGTTAAGTAAGTTATCAATTAAGGATATAAAACGTTCTTACCTTAGCTTTCAGAGAAAAAATTCTAATTAATTTTCAAAATTTGAAGAACTTTTTACATAATTGTATTTTCGTGACCCGTAGGAGAACCGGCTCGTTGGAAGTGATATCACGGCGTAACAGAAAACCCAGCGTGAAACGGTAATTATACTTAAAACGGTACTTCTACTGTGTTTCGCTTCGTGAGGGAGAATATCGGAGGCTATTAAAATACGGCTTAAGTGGGGTAATAAGCCGTCAACTAATCAATGCGCGGACTGTGGCGCGGTTGTTCATGGGCGGTGTTCTCTTACCATATAGGTGACCCGTCGTCCGCTGCAACATAAAAAAATATTCATATTAATCAATGAATGTTATGTATAGACGAAGACGCCATGGATAGTATTCCCCTTCTTAGTAGAATTTATAATTTTTTGTGAATTTGGACGGGTTTGAAAAATATGACTTCGATACTTATCAAAAAAGAGCGTAACTATTTCTAAAAGACCTGAAACACACCGAAGGTGGACTGTAGTTGTTCGTGAGAATACGATCGTTAATTCTAGATAAATGTTCTTCTCGAATGTCTTCTTAATTTCATAAAAAAGCTGCCAGTGTCTACACTGTCTATCCCTGAATAAACCATGCCGATGTATATGCTAAAAGGCTAATATAGATGTATGTAACAGCTTGTCTGGAATGAAACCACGACGCTCACAGACACATACCAGCATCAAATATTACTGTTAAAATGTTTTTAAGACTTAAAAGTTAATTTAAACTTTATATTTTATATAATAGTAATTATAGGGGGGGGGGGGGGCTATGTCCTGCAGTGGACGTCTTAAGATGATGAAAATATTGGGCCTGTAAATATAATTTTGTCTTTTTTTGTAGTATAGCGGACTACGGAACAGGTGGGTTTCCTATATGGTGAGAGAACACCGCCGCCCATGGATAACCGCGCCACAGTCCGTACATTGGTTGTGTTGCCGGCTTTTTACGCCACTTAAGCGGCATTTTTAAGGCACTCCGACATCCTCGTACCGTTAAGTACTGTTTCACCTTGAATATACTATGAGCACGTGGTATCACTTCGGAAGAGCCGGCCCAATTAGTGTGACCGCATATGCTTAAGCATGGCTCTTATATGCGTGGAGCTGCCTTTTTTCTTACTCTTTGTTTAGGATTTCCAATTTAAAATGTGACATCTATTTACTCGTGTGTATGTGTTTTTTACTCTCTTACAAATGTATAAATCTTCTAAGTATATATTACATAACCTTCATGTTGTGGACAATAAAGATTTTGGCATATTTTCAATGAAAATTGTAAATGTTGAAAGTTTCGTAAAACCAAATGCTTCTCCGTAAGTTGATGAGTGCCATTGTAGTTTCAATACAGGACTGAGTGGCGCCGTGCAAGGTTGCTGTAACAACACTTTAAATCGATTCAAAATTCACAAAAGGGACTACGCACTATAATAAAATTAAAAAAATATGTTTAAATAAATATTTATTGTATCTTTTTCCTCCTATACCATATACATATATTTATTTTATTCTATACATATATTTCGGAACATATTGGAAGGTACACATCAAGTTGATTTATAACCAGACTATTTCTTAGCTGGCTAAATGTCAACCTGATGCGTGCCCTGTTGCTCTCGCTTGGCAATTCAATTGATTGAAGAGTAATTTGATATTTTTGGCAACCTCGCAAAAATATTGAATAATAGCTACTTACCTCTAAATGTTGCGGTGTGGCTTTTTAAACTTATATATCATAATTTCAGTCGTAAGTCGTCCGCTGCTGGACATAGGTCTCCCTTGGACCGCCATGTATACCTGTCGGAGGCGACCTGCATCCAGCGTCTTCCGGTGACCTTTAGAAGGTCGTCTGTCCACTTCGTGGCTCCCACGCTGCGCTTGCCGGTCCGTGGTCTCCACTTACTTAAGCTTGCCTATACTGAATGAAAAATGATAAAATTGAAACTTTATATGTAAGCAATACCTTTAAGGCATTTAGTATTCTGTGAGCCCGTGTGACTTTGGACGAGTCAGTCCAATTAGTGTATCAGCTTGTCTCTCTCACGGGTAAAAAGGCTTATAAAACCACTACGAGACTCATTGATTGTTATAAAAATATTGTACTCTGAAATCGCAGCGAACTCATTATTAAAAATTTATTCATATCAAACGAAAGATCTTTATTTCATATCTTATAATTATCTTTGTTATAACATAAGGGATAAGAACACTATACGGACTACTTTTCCACATACAAACTGCTTTTCCATTCTTAATACAGTATCAAATTTGTTCGTACTAATACGACGAGGCTTAATATATTACGAAATCACAAATCTGATACGAAGGTAATCTCTGTAAAATCAGTAATTCAATGGCGTAGTTTGCGAAAGTGTTGCCATATAACATTTCGGAATTGCCGGCAGGATTAACTGCAGCAAAACAAATCTCATGAAATTTATTACATGAGATTTTAAATGTTTCTACTGTCTTTGGGAAATGCTCTTTAAACAATTAAAAATTTTAATTTTTGAGTATTTAGAAAAGTTTTAAAAATACTGTTTTTTTATTATATTATTTAATATTGTATTTATTTTATTTTAAATTTACAAATACAACAAATAAGAAAACTAATTAATTATGCAATGCAGTAGGCCGGCTTGTCCAAAACGATACCACGCGCTCACAGAATACTCAGCGTGAAACGGTACTTGTATTGTGTTTTGCAAAGTAAGTGAGGATATCGGAGGCCCTTAAATGTGCCGCCTAAGCGACGTGAAAAGCCGCCAATATAACCAATACGGGAACTGTGTCGCGGTTATTGACGGACGAAGGTGTTCTCTTACCATATAAGAGACCTACCTGCTCCGTAGTCCACTATAGGATATTTTTTTTACAAATTTGTAAACGCGATCTACTAATATTTAAAAAAAGTGTAGCGTCTACTTTTAAAATGCTATTGTTGAGGACAATAATTTGCTTTAGAAAGTGCTACGTGGACGCCCAATATGGTAAATCAGTGTTCATTATACATTAGCCAGTCATTTATGGGCTGGTTGCATCCTTCTTCTCATATATTATAATACTCCATCTGACTTCTGTGTGAAGATATTATTGTTTAAGTGTTACGGAATTTCAAATACTTCTTTTGACATTGACTCTAGCGCAGACGTTCCCAAACTGTGAGCCGTACAAACTTAAGAGGCCGCCCCCGCCGTCAACGAAGGCAAGGACCGATATATGTCGCAAAGCCCACCCCGGTGAGCTTCCGACCAGCTGCAGAGGCGGCCATCGTTACCGCGACGGCCCAAGCCGAGGTTCGTGTTTTGCAGGAGACACCTGTACTCTGGCGTTAAGATTCTAAAAACTTTTAGGATTTTTTTATGTCGTCACGACTC
>DWCF01006892.1:0-11602 GCA_018230265.1 Delias oraia | reverse complement strand
ATGTCTGAGGCGACCTGCATCCAGCGTCTTCCGGCGACCTTTATAAGGTCATCTGTCCACCTTGTGGGTGGACGTCCCACGCTGTGTTTGCCGGTCCATGGTTTCCACTCTAACACTTTTCGCCCCCATCGGCCATCCGCTCTACGTGCGATGTGGCCTGCCCATTGCCACTTCAGCTTGCTAATTCGGCGGGCTATATCGGTAACTTTAAAAGTTATATTGTTAAATAATATTCAAATATATTATATTTCAACTAAGTTATCATAATAAACATATCGTCAGTTTTTCTGATTAATATTTTTGTTTTCTATTAATTTAATTGTTGTATACGAAGTAAAATAAAACATCAAGGAAACAGAATAATAATGGAAGACTATATGGTATTCTTGCGAACAAGTGATCTCCATGCAATATAATATTACAAGGCTTAAACTTTACAAAATATTTAATAATATTACGAATTTGTACTGAAATATTTCGATTCTACCAAATTCATTTTGTACTTTTTATTTTTTAAAAATTATAACCATATAAATGAAGGTTATAACAAGGTCCTATGATTAACGTTGTATTAACCTGTCAAAGTAATTAATTTACATTATATTATAATGCAAAGACACTACGATGAAAGTGTGCAATTATATTATTTTGCTACTTATTGATCACGTGTATGTATCTTCATGTAATAATAACTGATAATGTAATGCTAATAATACAGTATAGAGTATAAACATTGTTAAATATATGCATCAGATTCATTTTGTATGCGAGACAGTAAAGGAGAAATATAATTTTCATTTAATTGCATAATTGTAAATTTAAATTATACAGTAATTACTTTAAATTCACCTGTAATAGTGATATTAACGTGCTGAATTTTATCCACAATTCTTGTGCATGACAAAATTTATAGAGGTAAAAAGGTGTGAGTTATTCTTCTCACTCGGGTCTGAGAATTATTTTGTACGTTGTTTAAAACATTCCACATGAAGCCATCAAACAGGTTTACGTTGAATCATTTTATACAGCGCTTTAATTAAACCAATATTTACACTTATCAGCCTATGAACTGATCTAATAACTTTTTCTTTACGCGATGTTATAATCTATAGAATTAAACATTTTTCAAACGTGTTTCTTATGGTACAGTTTTAATGCCACTCAAATTAATTGTTTTTCGACTAGTACTATATTATATACTATAACTATTACTTAATATTACTATATACTATATTATAGACTAGTGGCAAATTTTAAATAAGGTTTTGTTTTATTTTTTTAATTAAAATAATATTTCAAATCGCAGTTACTTTTTATTATAAATTAATTTTTGATAGCTCCTCGTAGCTAAATAATAACCCGTGGAATAGCCATGCTGAAGTATATGTGGACGCACTAATGGGGCCGTCTCGACCGAAGTGATATCACGGGCTGACAGAATACTCAGCGTGAAACGGCACTCGTACTGTGTGTCGCTTAGCGAGTGAGATAGTATCGGAGGCACTTAAAAATATCGCTTAAGTGACGTAAAAAGCCGGCAAAACAACCAATGCGCGTACTGTGACGCGGTTGTCCATGGGCGGCGGTGTTCTCTTACTATATATTAGACCTGCCTGCTCGTTTTCCGCTATACTATAAAAAGGTGGTTTAATCAGTTTACCATGAAGCGAGAGGTATCGGGGTCGAATCCCGGTCCGGTCAATAAGTTATAATTTAATTTATAATTTATTCGGTCTCCGGAAGGGCTTGACAGTGGCCGGCGAGTGTCTTAATTCTCTCACACCCTTGGAAGAGCCATGCTGAAGCATATATTGACGCACTAATTGGGACGGCTCGTCCGAAGTACGTCACGGGCTCACAGAATACTCAGTGTGAAACGATGCTTGTACAGTGTTTCGCTAAGCGGAGTAAAAAGCTGGCAGATAGGAGACCCACCTGAAAAAATAAATAAATAAATGACACCGTCATATAAAATCTGCAAACACTGGTTTCATTAGCGTATGACGTTAGAAACAATGTTATATATACCTAAGCTTACAAAAGGTAACTTAACAATATGCAGTAAATTTACCGGCCAACAAGATGGTGGCGTCATAAACTATGACCTTCGACGACAATATAATTTTTATATAAGTCGTAGATATAATCTTAGGAAACATCCAAAATCTATCTGTTCATATGGTGCTTTCAAAATTAACAAAATGTTGAGTATTTCTTAACAAAGTGTTAGAATGGAGACCACGGACCGGAAACGCAGTGTTGGATGTCCACCCACAAGGTGGACAGACGACCTTTTAAACTTCGCCGCAAGATGCTGGATGCAGGTCGCCTCCGACAGGTATTCATAGAAGTCCAAGGGGAAAGCCTATGTCCAGCAGACGTCTTACGGCTGAAATGATGATGATGAGTATTTCTTATTAATTGTTTATCAAATACTCTTTGCGGAGGTTTATTTTCACTGTGTTTTTATAATACCCATTGTTTGTTTCCTGATTGATTGTTCTATTTCCAGGCAAACTATGCGGTGGAAATAAATTTCACCATATTTCACAGCGAGACAGAAATATATTGCTCTCATGCTGTTTCCAGATGAATTGGCGACAGTGCGCCTTTAAATCTGCAAACAGGATGAACAAGCGCTGTATTTTAAAAGTTTTCTAAACTACTCTTCTTCTCGTGGCATATCTTTAATAAGAAATACAGTGTATTATTAGTTTTATGAAAAGTTTACATTACATATATTTTAAACGGGATTGTGTAACGATTTTATTGTCTATGATTGAAATAAATATAAGATCCCTCAAGTTATACATTATAGACTAACAAGAAATTATAAAATAGCGTATAAGGCTTTTCAAATTTTATTTCACATTGATGTTTATAACCTTCTAATCCAACATTTTTTCTTCAAAAAGCCGACACCACACCTGCTGTCCAGCCTATCAATAAGCGGCGGTCCGTAATCTTTAAACAATTTGTGAGTCTACTCTATCCAATATCTCTTGTCATCCTTTATCATTTTTATAAAATCAATCGCCTTATTTTATAAATTTGACTTTTTGATAGTAAATATTTGCCTTTTTTGTATTTAGTATTTCGTTTTTTTTTATTTCAGTAGATTTTTATTAATTTCTGTTCATTGAACGAAGAATTTAAATAACAGGATTCTAAAATATTAAATTGAAGTTTTGATTTTGAATTTTCAACGACCTGGTAACAACGTTGTAAATTGATATTTCTTCTGTTACTTCATAATGGGCTTTGTTTTGCCCACTATAATTTGTCGTTTATTTATTATTTGTCGTATATTCTGATTTATAATTATATCTAACTACTGTATGTAGTAAATAATATTTTAGTATACATTTACAAAATATAAAACCCTAAAATATTTCACACCCGTGGGAGAGCCATGCTGAAGCATATGCGGACGCACTACATGGGCCGGCTCATCCGAAGTGATATCATGGGCTCGCAGAATGATCAACGTGACGGTACTTGTGTTGTGTTTTGCTAAATGAGTGAGGATATCGAAGGCCCTTAAAAATGCCGCTTAAAAGGCGTAAAAAGCCGGCAACACAATCAATGCGCGGACTGTTGCGCGGTTATCCAAGGGCGGCGATTTTCTTATACCATATAGGAGACCCGTCTGCTCCGTTGTCCGCTATACTAAAAAAAACTCTATCATTATGTCAATTAAATCGATAACTTTTTTAGAGACGACAAATCCTAGAAGTTTTGAGCATATCTTCGAGTAACATGGTGGAAATTTTACTTGAGTTTTTTGACCTAATTTGATTGAACACACAACAGTTTTTTACCTAAAACTCTTCTAAAATATATCAGAATATAAAATAAATACCGCCAAAGTTCTTATAAATTCGACACAGATAATGTCGTCCAAATACAAAAGCAATCTTAACGATTCAAATTAATGAATGCACATTCAATATAATTAATAAAGAAACGATATTTTCAACAAAAATTACACCTCATAAAATTAAAATGTTTTATAGTTCTGAGAAGGTTATATTCTACTCCATAAAATTGGAATAGGTAACATTTTATTTTATAACTAAATAAGGATTTATTACTCAAAATCCAATGTAGATATATACCTACAATGTTAATTCTATTTCTTATATACTTTTGGTCTATTCATTTATGATTTAAAATAAAAAAAATTAAAGTGGTATACTAAAATACTCTATTTTAAGGGCGAGGACTAAAGATGTGTCCATGGGCTGAGGATCGCTTAGTCTAGGTGTGCCTCCTGCTAGTTTGTCACCATTTTAATAAAAAACATTATAAATTAAAACACGTAATAACAGAGCCTATACATTTCACAACAGCCCAACAATTTAAAATATACATACTAAAAATTTGAAATCAATATTGAAGGCATAATATAACACAATTAAATTTATAATCATCATTAAATTAAGCTGTATGCAAATATCAGTTACAAAGCCCTGCTTCATTGCGTAATGCTTTAGAATCATCAAATTTTCATATAAAACCAGTCTTGCCTTCCCGCATCCAATTTACATTATGTATAACACAGCCGAAACATATGAACGTAGATTAGATAATATTTTGCGTTTTGCGAATTTGAGTTTCAAGTTGTTTGGTGTGTGATATTAAATCTATTTTATGATATATTAAAAAAATAAGTAAATAATAAAAATGGTATCGTGTATATGCAGTTAAACGTGAATTCTTATTCTGTGAGTTATATTCAGTTAATATGAGAAATAAATTCGTAACAATGTTGAAGATGTTATTCAAATGGAGGACTTCTTCGTCGAAAAATACAATGGTTTGAGAGTTTTTAAATTTATAACCTAATTAATTATTTAGTAATTGTGGTCGTTGGAACGATTGTAAGCAGATGCAATTAAAATTATGTAATAAGTATGAAATATAAGTATAATTGTAGTAAAAAGTATATAATCATATACATCAATATGACATACAATCATATACATTTACAAAATATAAAACCGCAAAATATTTCACACTCATGGGAGAGCCATGCTGAAGCATATGCGGACGCACTAATAGAGTCGGCTCGTCCGAAGTTATACCACGGACTCACAGAATACTCAGCGTGAAACGGTACTTGTACTGTGTTTGGCAGAGTGAGTGGGATATCGGAGGCCCTTAAAAATGACGCTTAAGTTGCATAAAAAGTCGGCAACACAACAAATGCCGGACTGTGGCGCGGTTCTCAATGGGAGACGGTGTTCTCTTGCATATAGGAGACCCACCTGCTCCGTTGTCTGCTATACTATAAAAATAAAATAATTGATTCTAAATATTACTTCAAGTTTTATATAAATTTCGGAATTTCCGTTCTGAACTGGGCACGTTGACTAATATCTGAATAAACTGTGTTCTTTTCGCATGTGCAACAATAAATTAATTTATTACTCTCAATTTGTAGGTTGAAAAGGAGAAAAAGGAAATGGCTCCTATATTTGAAGATATGGATCTAGAGAAGGCATATTCACCGAGCAGGTGGTCAACCAGATTTAATTCAGCGCAAAAAGTGCTGCAACATCACGTGGCTTTTGTTTCGGCAGGTGATTAAATTTTGTATGTAACGTAAATAAGAATTTTCAAGTTTCAAAATTCATAGCTATATATGTATTTTATTAAGAGTTTAAATACGTTTTCAAATATGATTGAGAGCCTCGTAGCTAAGTAATTAATAAGTCTGCCGTGAAGCGCAGGGGTATCGAGTTCGAATCACGGTTATAATCTCGAACTTTGAAATGCTTGATAGTGGGCGGATTAGTGTATTAAGACTATCGCATCTTTGGGAGAGCCATGCAAAGCACACGCATATATATATATATATATGTGCTTTGCATGGCTAATTAACCAAACTACCACTATATACTAATTAACCCACTAATTAAGCCAGCTTTTCGTAAGTAATACCACGGGGTCGCAGAATACTCAGCGTGAAATGGTAGTTGTACTTGAAACGATGCTTCTACTATGTTTCGCTGAGTGAGTGAGGATATCGGAGACCTTTTAAACTGTCACTTAATTGACGTAAAAAGCCGGCAACACAACTAATACGCAGGCTGTGGCGTGGTTGTTCATGGACGGCGGTGTTCTCTCTCTCCGTTGTCTGCTATAGCATAAAAAAGATGGCTACGGGATAGAAAAGTATACGCTGGCCTGTAAAAAAACTATTTTTACTTAAACTGTAAAAGAAAGGTTTAAAATTATATAAACAATATAGCATCCTTTTTTTTAAATAATAAATTATATAATAGAAACATCTTAAATAAGAAAATATAAACCAATGTAAATACCTTAGCATGTTTAAAAGTGTGGTTCTTATTTATGCAGATCAGATAATTGAGTAAAAAACTCTGTCACTAGAAAAATAAGGCATGATAATTACAGATTTAAATGACATTTGAATAAAATGTATAAACTCAAGAATTTGAAAATAGCGTCAAAGAATTTGCTTTATTTCGTTAAATGCAGAAGGAAAATAATGGAACCAATTACCAATTATCTTCACCAATGCCATATTTATTGCAATTACTATTGAAATTAGCAAATTTTATTCAATTTTAATAGAATTAATTTGCCATGTAAAATAGCAATTATTTAAATTTGTTTAACAGTATCTTATATTTCATTTTAAACTTAATATAATTTTGAAATAGATTATTTAATACGAGGACAAAATACGGATAGAAAAATAAAGTCATGGACGTTAAATGAATAAACCTAGAAAATATAATTCAATTGTTATAATATAATACTTTATATTAAAGGCTCAGTGGACTATTTTCCTTAAGAAAAGTGTTTATACGAAATACGAATAATTGAGTTGTGAATATTGAAATCTGAATATATAAGAAACACAGATTGTATGTCATTGTGAAAGTTATCTGTACAAAAATGTTATTTTAATATAATGAAGTATATAAATTTAATACTTTGATAATTCATTATAATGTAGTTAAAAAAGACCAACTGTAATTATGTTCATTTATATTTGAAGACAATCCTAATAAAGGAGCCTCTTAGCTTGATTGTTTTTAAAGTGTCCCATGAAGTGAGAGGTTTCGGGTTTGAAACCCGGTCCGGATATGTATAATTTATTCGGTCTATGGAAGGGCTTCACAATTTCCGGGCGAGTGTCTAAATACTGTCGCATCCGTGGGAACGCCATGCTGAAGCATATGCTGACACACTAATTGGGCCGGCTCGTCCGAAGTGATACCACAGTCCCACAGAGTACTCAGCGTGAAATGGTAGTTGTACTTGAAACGCTATTTGTATTGTTTCACTGAGTGAGTAAGGATATCGGAGTCCCTTAAAAATGTTGCTTAAGCGGCGTAAAAAGCCGGCAACACAACTAATACGCGGCAGCGGTGTTTTCTTACCATATAGGAGACCTATCTGCTCTATTATCTTATATAAAAATAGTTGTATTTAATCTTTTGCCGTTATGTTTTAAAAACTAAATGTTACAAATACGTTTCCAAGTCTCGTTTATTATCGCAAATATCATATAACCATATACTGGATAAGCGATACGTAATGCTAGATAACATGATGACACAGTTTATGTGGTTTGTCTATGTATTTCCTATCTTTGTATCATCTTACAAGATATAAGAAATGTATTGTGATAATAATTGTGTTTACAAAGATATTTCTGATATTAATAAAAAAATTCAAAATATTAGCGACGATTTGCAAACATTTTTGACGCACTCTTTGGGCCGGCTCATACGAAATGATACCATGGGCTCACAGAATACTTTTCGAGAAACGGTACTTGTTCTGTGTTTCACTGAGTGAGTGAGGATATCGGAGGCCATTGAAAGCGCCGTTTAAGTGGTGTATAAAGCCGGCAACACAATAACAAATGCGCGGAGTGTGGCGCGGTTGTTAACCTGCTCCGTTGTCCGCTAAGAATAAAAAAAAATCGTAATTTACAAAATACAAGTGCGCACACACACGCATCTTTTCAAAGCTAAAGTGAATGTTAAGCTTTATTATAATTAAAATTATTATGATTTAAGATTTTTCAAAATTGTTCATTCATTTCAAAATTCTGTGACAGATTTGCCGCAAACCGTACTTTGCTAACTGCGTAGAACTGTCCCACGCAAGATTTAACTGCTTACATCCTACAAAACTGATTATATAATAAATAACGTACTAAACTTGCCTTCAATTGGACCGGTTTCTATAAACACATTTTAATATAGCGTTAAAATAATTAATCATGTACATATATGTCTATTAAAGGTCTCGACCTAGATATCTCAAGCTAAAACTATGATGTGAAATCTCATCATCATCATCATATGGTCTTAACAGATAATTTTTGATCTAAACGTATCTTCTTGTATCATAAAAGTAGAACCCGCGTCGTCATTTAATTTTTTTGTCCCCTTTAAAACAAGTTCTAATCTTGTTTTATAGTGTATGTATGGTATGGTCAAGAGCCCCTATTTCGTCCGTTACTCCACGATTTGTTTTTTTACCGACTTTATAGAACTAGTTTGACATAAATACAATCTTAGTCAATCCCTGGAAAGTTACGTCATGATAAAGACTAGCTTCAGCCTAGGAAATATCAAGTTTAATCAAAGGTGGATATTATAAAAATATTGTTCCAGACATACCTCATTATTTTTTAGTTCTTTCGTATCCGTAATATTGGCAAACCTTTGACCATCATCAAAATAATGAACTAATTTCAGTAAGACTCGTAATTCTTTATTTATTATGAAAATGACATTCCGTATCCATCAGTGGGCAGTAAGACAGATACATTTCCATCTTCAAAGACCAGTGATTTTGAATAATTTGTTAAGCCAACCTGGGAACCGCGACACCAATAACGTAATCATTCAATAGTAGTGTCATAAGATAATAAAAAATTACTTATTGTAAAACCATGATGAAATTGTCTTTAATATTTACGGAAAACTAAATAATTGTGTTATTCTTCATATATATAAAATATATATTTTCTAATTCTTTTCAGCAAGCGAGATGGCTGTTAACAATGTTCCGCACAAACTGGAAATCGAGTACGGTCCCACGTTGGGACAAAAATTGGACATTTTGGGCACAGACCTTCCAGACGGTAACATTTAATACTTCATTAACTTCTCTTAATGGAAAATCCTTTTCTATTTTAGAATTCTTGGTAGGAGAATATTACGTTATTTCAAACGAAAATATTTTTATTTAGGACAAGATTGTTCATGAGTTTCATAACAAACGGGTTTTTGGAAATTCGAAGCACAATTTGTAAAGTTGACTTTAAATTGTAAACTTAAGAAACACTTAAAGTTTCTATACTATTTCAGCATTGAAATTTTATAAGAAAACATAATATTTTATTTAATAAAAGGCAATTGAAAATGACTTGCTTTCACATGATTTTTTAGAACATTGTGTTATATATTTATAATTTTTTAAATATATATTTTTTATAATATATGTAGTATAGTGGACAACGGACTAGGTGGGTCTCCTACATGATAAGAGAACACTGCCGCCCAAGGACAACCGCGACACATTCCACGTATTGGTTGTGTTGCCGGCTTTTTACGCCACTTAAGCGGCACTTTTAACGTTCCACTTGAGCATTCTGTGAGCCCGTGGTATCACTTTGGACGAGCCGGCCCATTTTGTGCGTCCGCATATGCTTCAACATGGCTCTCCCACGGGTGTAATGAACAAACAAAAATTAGTAAATTACCAGTATTGAATTTTAACAGACCAAATTATGATACACTTGAATTAATATCCAATTAATAAACTTATTACCATTAATCAAGTTTCATAACCTGTTCAAATAATTTACTTCACCTTATTATAAGTAAATTAAGATTTAATATTCAGTAACAGATTGTTATTTTCAATTTATGTTTCTTGTTAAAATCACTTATATAGTACAAAGATATAAATATAATACAGTAATTTATACAAAATTATAAAATATTTTTAAAAACTTAATTATTAATTTCGAAAGTTACATTCTGTGAAATGAATATATATTTTAATATAAATTAGAAATCTGGAATTCGAAATAGATATTAATTATTTTAATGTTATTTTAATTATCCGACATCTCAATAGAATTTCAATGCCAATGACGTATCTTAAATGAATTATGATTAAGCCTCTTAAATTCTCTCACTCGTATACTCGATGAAACTTGTGTAAATGTATACCGATTTATTTTTATAATTTTAAAGGTTTAGAATTTTAAAAAAGAAAAACGTGGTGATACGGTCATAATAATATTATGACCTAATTTAATAAGTCACACTTAAATAATACCTTTTTTAATAAAATGGTGGTGAACATAGGACAAGCCCTCCGCCCATGAACTCTCCTAGACTAGGCTGTTGATTCCTTTTTTCCATTTGACAATCTCAAAACATTTACGACAATCTGAGAAACAAATTTACAAATTCTTATACGCAATACAACTACAAGCGGAACAATTGTCAAAAAATATATAAATACTATTGTACTTTATTTATTTTTTATAGTATAGCGGACAACGGAGCAGTTGGGTCTCCTATATGGTAAAGGAACACTGCCGCTCATGGACAATCGCGTCAGTCCGCGCATTGGTTGTGTTGCCGGCTTTTTACGCCACTTAAGCGGCACTTTTAAGGGCCTCCGATATCCTCACTCACTCTGCGAAACACAGTACAAGTACCATTTCACGCTCACGCATTTCAGAATACTGAAAGTATTTTAAAGAGCAACACTTCAAAGAGGTTTTTGGGTTAACGTTGATCGACTGTGTCTTTATTTCAAAATCAATGATAGCGCGCATTTGGCTAAAATACCTAATTGCCCATTTACGCTCGAATAATGAGGATAAATAAAAAACCTCTTGCATCAGGATCACGTGCGCGCATCGTTTTTACGACTGAATTGATAATCGTTTACTTTATATTACGTAGCTTCGAATCTATAATGAATCGTTTACTACTAGCATTAGTAAGTTAAAAAGTAGATTAATAGTCGTAGCTATCATAGTCGTAGCTAAGTGGTTTAATAAGTCTACCGCGAAGCGAGAGGTATCGGGTTCGAATACCGATCTGGACAATTAATAATAATAATATAAATTTATAATTTATTCGGTCTCTGGAAGGGATTGACAGTGGCCGGGCGAATGTCTTAATACTGTCGCTTCCGTGGCGGAGCCATGCTGAAGCATATGTGGACGCACTAATTGGAGCGGCTCGTATGAAGTGATACCACGGGCTCACAGAATACTGAACCTGAAACGGTACTTGTATTGTGTTTCGCAGGATGAGTGAGAATATCGGAGGCCCTTAAAATACCGCTTAAGTGGCGTATAAAGCCGGCAACACAACCAATGCGCGGATTGTGGCGCGATTGTCCATGGGCGGCGGTGTTCTCTTACCATATAGTAGACCCACCTGCTCTGTTGTAAGCTATATAATAAAAAAATATTAAGATGGTATTCATATACCATCTTAATCTTATTGTGAATCATGTATTTATTTTGAAAAAGAGTCATGATTTTCTGCTAGTTTGATTAGATTTTAAATGATGT
>DWCF01006891.1:0-11602 GCA_018230265.1 Delias oraia | reverse complement strand
GTCTTATATATGGTCCGGATTTTTACGGCGCTTTTTAAGAGCCACCGATATCCTAACTAACTTTGCGAAACACAGTACAAGTCCGTTTCACGCTGAGTGTTCTGTGACCCCGTGGTATCACTTTCGATCTTCATTTGGCCGGCCCATATAATGCGTTAGAATATGCTTCAGAGTTGCTCTCCTACGGGTACGACATTATTAATATATAAGCCCAGCCACTGTCAAGCCCTTCCAGAGATCGAATAAATTGTGAATGAAATTATAATTATCCGAACCGGGGTTCGAACCCGATACCTCGAGCTTTATGGTACACTTTTAAAACCGTTAAACTACGAAGCTCTCACAAAGCCTTTAATACACAAACAAGATTCTGACATGTCGAAATCTTTGAGAGACTTGGAGTCTGTACTTGGCTCGAAATCCCTATGACAAAATCTCCAGGATCCTTACTCCCAACCGTGAATTTTTTGAGTCTACAAAAAGTAAATTGTAGAATTAAAGTGATTAAAAAATGCATTGTTATTTTTTGTATTAAATGTTGAGAGCCGCGCGTGTGAATAATGCAATGAAGCTAAGTTTCATTAGGTTTCGATGCTCGTTGGGTCATTTCATAGCCCCCATACGTTGTGATTCGTCCATAGCAGCATTGATCGACGGGTGCGTGGATTAGAAATCCCGTGCGAGATATTGTACGCTGACGAAAGTACACATTAGGTACCGTCCGATTTTCGTTCACTTCATCATGAATGTGGATGCGATAGAATTTCACATGTGCTGTTGTGTGTGTAGAGCACTAATTTCAAAGTGTTTGATGAAAACTTAACAAATATTGCTTCGATAAAATCACTTGTAAAGACGATTCCGTTCAATAATTTGCATTTAATATGCTTTTATTCAATTATAGCAATAGATCTTAGGTATGTTGGTTGAAAATAAAATGTTATTATCTAAAAATATACACCCACCTAAAATCACTGAACGACATTTCAATAGATTCCACTCTTTTTCAGTAATCTATCGTAAAGTTTAATTTTTAAATTTAAAAAGATTTTTTTAATGAGCAGGAGGCATAATTTCGATATTAATGGGTTGTAAATGTGTTAGTGTTTGAATTTGGAAATAGGAGGATCAGGGGGGCACTCGCTCACCGAGCCACTGTTAGTGATGCAGCTATCTGCAATGGTGTTTTACCCCCTTTCAAAATGTATCCTACATTGTTACTGCACTTCATGAAGATTCAACCCTCGATTAGGCACAAACATTCGGTATAAATTAACGTGGTATCGAACGCATTACATACCTTCTCACTTTATGGTGCTGAATTCTCGCTGAATTTGAAATAATGGTTTTATCGAGATTCTAAAACCTCCTCCAAATGTCCATACATTAGTTGGAGTAATTCCAATGAAGTATCAGCTACCATATTTGCTATAAGGTAATTAGCGTGAAAGTGTGTGTATAAATTTATTAACATTGTTAGCCTAGTTTGGTTGAATAAAACGACATTATGTTTTAGACATAACATTGTCCCTCTTAGTACAGCTAGCTGCCGGTGCTTGTCTTTACGGAGCGTCTAGTTTTGAGGCGAGTGATAATTTCGACACTCAAGGCTCTCTATTAAATTCAATTGTCAATACAGAGGTCCTTTGAACAAACCTCCCGCTATCAACTTGTCGATAGCTCCAACTTTACTAACCACAATGGCGAACTTCGCTTAAATGACTACAATGCTCGTTCAGGCTATTGTAAAAAGGCATCTATCTGATATGTGCCTCAAAACGTTACCTTTGAATGGACGTTGATGGATAATGATATTGTGCGGAACCATAGAGCTTTTGTTTTAATGAGCGTCTGACCCATTGCTTTGTTCTGTGATGTCTTATTCAATGAAACGTCAGTAGAAGTGTATATACAAGAACCATAAGCGTGCTTGACAATTTATTAATGAAAAACATATCTTACACGCTTTGGACGTTGCATGTATTAACGATAATCATTAATTTGAATCTACACCGACATATTTAAGTAACAGACAATCAAATTGAATGCAATTGAAATTACAAAAACATATTTCACTTTACGAGGTCGCGTTTATTTGTTTTGTAACGTTGTGGTAGGGAAATTGGAAACTAATATAATAAGATTATATCAAATCAATCAATATGATCACATAAAGTTTTCCAACTCTTCTTATAAAGAAAATTTTCGATTACGCAACGAGGCCTCACCACTCTAACTTATGTATGGGAGATTGTCCGTTCCTGTACTCATAAATCATTTATGGGAATTGCAATACACATAAGTATTACACTGTTAAGATATTGGCAGGTATAGCTTTCAGAACGTTGCACAACTAATATTAATTTAGATTTAGTCGATTGTGAAGTCATGCGGTGAGTCAATGCGGGTGCAAATTTTGAAATGAATTGAATCAATATTTGTCTATTATTTTATCCATTTAAGTCATTTTTAAAGCATTTGGATTTAATACACAGTAATCCATAAAGCTTGTAAAGGATTAACGCATGTAGTCTTTGTCTACTCAACTTAACTTATTTATTATCTGTTATTACGCTATAAAATTAAATAAAAGGAGTAAGTAAGTGAATAATCAAAAAAAGATAGAGGGTCGTCACATTTAGTATGAGCGTCTTCCTTGTTCGGACCGAATCTCGATCCTACCCAATCCTGTCGTAGTGCTCCTACATGCTGCCCCTGAATTATTTATGCGGATTTTATGTTACATCTCGTGCAAGCTACCGAAACGAATAATACCTCGGATTTCTTTCAAATATATCTGCCAATTCTATTTTTGTATGATGAAATTTTGAGCAATGCTTATGATATTTTTTTTAATTTAATAATAAAATATCAAACTAGATTTGTTTTCTTTTCATTTATTGCTATAAATAGAGCCTATCTTAAAAGCGATGTTACTAACGTCTACTCTTAGCTAGAGGCATTAATTATAATAAAGAAATCCAAACCTTTATTACTTTTAGAAACAAGAAGGCTTAAGAGTTAATATAGCCAGAAACAGAGGACCACGGCGGTATCCCTTAATTATCCGCATCAACGGGATGAATGGCGGAGGGTGGTTGTGGGGGCAAGTACGTAGTAGCGCCGCGTTTGTCGAACAAATGCAAGTGATTAGCCTCGCTTTGTAAAACAGACCTGGCCCTATCGATGCCCATTTCTAGATCTGTTTTTTTAAAGAAATCATCCCTCGTCTCAATATTATTTTCGACGGAACTTGGAATGAGCACTCCGCCCTCGAGACTGCCGGTGCTTATTTACGTTTTATTTTAATTATTTACTTCCAAGTTTTATTGTTCCATAACTGTTTCATTACATGGAATTTGTTATTAACAAACAAAATTGAATTTAATGCTTTTTTTATTGATGCTTATTTTTTGTTTACGTAAAAATATCAATGGACAACAAAATAGGCTCTTTACTATTTTTGAATATAGATTAGCCAAGGATTCATATCAAGAATAAGCACAAGGTGCTTTTTCATATTAATCTAAGTATATTAAAAATATAGTTCATACCTATGTCAATAATTAATATATTTATAATCGAGATAACTTAAAAACGTAAAAAGATTAATTTAAACTTGTAAAACAATAAGTACACAGAACATACAGCTGAACAGACATTTCTGTTTGTCGAATAAACCGCACATGGCGAAATCGTATTAATCTGAAGGTACGCTGTACAAAACCGCTGCATCATCGCTGTTGGAGCTGTTGTCTATTGTTTAGAAGCAGGTGCGGGCTACCCATCTGACTTGATCCTAATTCACTTTTAGTCGGTTATACTACGGTTGTGATCGCATGCGGGCTTTGATATCTCGGTGCCATCCACGCTTGCCTGTATAACACTACTTGTTTGGTATAGTTAGCCTATGCTCGGTTCGCCACTGATTGTGCTATTATATAGGGCAGTTTTTCGCAACATGTGAGCCATGTATATCCGGGGGTCCGCAAATATGTGTATAGGAGTCCGCGGTGGCTTCTTGAATGTATATAAATGCTATAATAACTAAATTAAACACTTAATCTGCCTTTTTCTGAATTAATTTTTTTGCTGTTTCTTTATTAAGGAGTACGTGAAAACTGTCCTTGAATCGTTAGAGGTTCCTGGCTGAAATATGTTGGGAATCGACGATCTAGAACGATATCCTTCAACTGCAGATTATCTATTTGAAAAAAATAAAAAAAATTAAAATAAACTTGTATTTTTTAAATTCATGTTGCGTAGGCATACCTATATCGGTAAGATTTGTTTATTTGTAACAAGCGTATTTCACGATATTACGCAGATATTGTTTAAAGAAATTTTTAAAAGAAAACAACTAAATATTTAAAAAAAAACAATGTAATCTATTAGGTTTTACAGAAATAGATCTATATCTATTTATATAATTATGAATAACAAAAAAAAGTCAGCCAACTTCCAGTACTTCTTATAATTTTAGCATATAAATTACAGTCGAACTTTATTTCAATGTTTCGTTATGAATTGTTCTTGAAAAATATTAATTATCATTTTTATATGCCTTGTGATTGTCGCTTTTAAAATCTTAAAAAATTAAATAAATAATACAGAGTTAATACATTATATTTAAGTAATAATAAAATGTATATTATCCAATTTCATTTTGGCGCTATTGCCAATGTTGTTATACGAGATTTCATGACTTAACTAGCTCGTAGCGACTAACCGTAGACATGCTACGATCCACTTTTATTCAATATTTTTTACTATGGTATAACGGATAACAGAAAAGGCAGATGGGTCTCCAATATGATAAGAAAACGCCACCGCCAATAGTATACCAGCCGGTGTTTCAATCCGCTTAAGCTGCATGTTTTAAGGGCCTCCGATATCCTCGCGAAACATAATAGAAGTACCAAACCACTTTAAAGGTTAAACCTTAACTTAACTTTTAACTACTTTAAGTCAATAGTTTTATTTAATCTTATCTAATAATGCTCAATTTGATTTCACACAATAATATTTAATAATATCTACAATTATATTACATAATTTTACTCTCCGAATTGAACATCTTTCAATGAGTGTTTCATTATATTTCACTATTTTTTTTTATTATATTATTAATTATTTTGTACCTTTTATGGAAATAAAGGCTTACAAAGAAGCATTCTTTGCGCTATGTATATAAAAGTATATAAAATATTTTATATAATGGTTTTCTAATCTAATTTCATTAATGTATGGATAGAGTCGTGCATTATGCGAACGAGAGAAATATATGCGGTAAACTGTATTAATTCAATTAATACTAACATTAATTTCCAGTGATTAGAATAATTATTGTATTATTATGGGTACTAGATTCATGTTATTTCCTAACGGATTTTCCCACAAAGGCTAAATAAATTAATTACACTAATTGTATTGCCTGTCAGTGGCGTCGTCAAATTGGAATGTTACACTAAGCAGAGATTACTGGTAATATTAGATTTAGCACTAAAATCATACGTTTTAGAAATTTTATCAAGTAAATAGTATCAACTAGCTACAGTAGCATTATTATGGAATGAAATTACTTAAATGAAATGTACATTTAATAAAAATAGTCATTACAATCAGTATATTTTGACAATTATTGTCAAAACGATTTACAAAGGTAGTTATATAATGTAGACAACACAGGCCTTAAGCCAAAGAGCTTTTGACAATTTCCGTACGATCGTGTCTGCTACGAAAATTAAATCGCGCAAACGTTTGATCCAAGACAGTGCCTGCAGCGTTAAGAAATTTTGTCGGATATTTTTTATATAATGTAATTCTAGAAAAAGTTACATATTTATATTATCACTAAACCAATATTCATAATGCTAAAAAGAGCTTTTTGAATCATTTATATTAAATGAATTAGGTGGTGCTGATATTTTATTGTATATTATTTTATTATACTGACAAAGTTATCAAGACTATGAATTTTGTTTACGTGGTTTTCGTTTGGGCTTGCAAATAGATTCGGTTAATAGACGTTATTTTTGTTCGAATTTGCCGTTATTTTAGAACAAACCTTATAACGCAGAAGTAATATTGTTTATGTTTATAAACTACTGGTTTTGTATTGGGAAAAAAATCTGGCGATTGTTCTCTATTATAACATTTTTATTTACTGATCAACTTTGCTGTGTTGTTTTCAAAAATAGAATTGTTTGTTGTATGATTTCGAACTTGTATATGTAATGACATTTTCTGATAAAACGTATAAACTTGCTTTGTTCTCAAATGTTGATTTTGTGTAATGTGAACACAATTGTGTGGCATTCACTTGTTTCTACGTAAATCGTTATTAAAGTTGTTAATAACGCTCTTCGAAGAATTTGTTCCGTATTAAATCGGATTACAATTACTAATTGACTGAATATTTTATACTGATTTTATAACAGACAACGGAGGAGGTGGGTCTCCTATACGGTAAGAGAACACCGCCACCCATAAACAACCGCGCCACATTCCACGCATTGGTTGTGCCAGCTTTTCACACCGCTTGAGCGGCACTCTTAATTGCATCCGATATCCTCACTCACTCTGCGAAACACAGCACAAGCACCGTTTCATGCTGAGTATGCTGTGAGCCTCTGATATCACCTCAGGCAAGCCAGCCTAATAAGTGCATCAGCATATGCTTCAGTATGGCTCTCCCACTAATAACTGTTTTTTAAACATTATTGCTATTATACTATGCTTTGGCCGATACTCTATTCGAGTTCTTTATTTAATAAGGCAGGAAGAGTTGCTTCAAATAGGATTAATCTTTTACTGTATCTGCTTTAATACGATTTTACATTACTGCCTGTAGTTTCAACCTTTCACTGGTTTTCTTTATAATATCAGAATATCGTCTCAAAATGAAACTAATGACTTTTATATTATTAAAATTCTATAAATATAACAGCAGAAAGGGTTATTACAGGTATGACATAAAAGAAAGATAATTGCTTAGATGTATTCCTTTTTTTATTATATAGTGAGCAATGGAGGCGGCGCGTTACGTCTATGGTAAGAGGTCACCGCTGCCCATGGACAACCGCGCTACAATGCACACTTTGGTTGTGTTGGCGTTTATAACGCCACTTTAATGGTTTAACTGCAAGGGCTTCGATACCCTCACTCATTCAGTAAAACACAAACAAGTTTTATATCACGCTGGTATTTTGTATCACAGGTTGAAATAAATATGGTATTTTGTATGATTTGACGGAAACAATAAATAAAAATATGTATTTATACCATATCTACCGTTCGTTTTTGTACGACACCACAATTATCAAGAACAATAGTTTAAATCAAGTACTAAGCACTAAATTTAACTCGTAGCTCACTAGAGTATCCGGTCAAAATCTTTATTCACGATTGCAGGCGCGACCAATGTCGTCGGTGCACTTTAGACAGAGGGGTTCTATTCTTTCATTATTGTGTAACACAATTATGTGTAGGCAATATTTTTATAACTTACAATATTATGAATTAAAATATTTAAAATCATGTAATATTATGATAATTTACTTATAGAAATAACTGTCTACTCAATATTTTTTAAAAATATAAAATCTAAATAGTACTAAGTTATAATTTTTTATACATCTATCTACACGAGTCAAATATATTCCACCAATTAAAGCATTGTATAGTTACGACACATAACTACTCAAAACAATTGTGAATCGAAACGAAATATAAAGGGGAAGTTTCGAAATTTTATCTAGAATACTGTAAATACTTTCATTCGAAATCCGCACCGGTTGATTGGGTAAAAGGCATCTCTCGCGGGATAGTGTGAAAAAACCGATGGTATGCGAAATGGTCCATTCATACTGGCATGCTTCCCATTGTCTATAAACTAAAGCGGCCCAACACTTCTATACATAGGCTGAATAGAATGCAGAGTTTGAACGAGAATTTCTGCCAAGTTAAAACGTTTTCATAAACTGACAAACACATAGTGTAATACAACATATAATAACAAATATTTTCGATGTTAGTCAAATATTACTTCAATACAAATACAGGTACAAAGGATAACTGTATATAATAAAAAGGCCAGAAAAAGGTAATTATACATATTGAAGTAGTATAAATTTCAAAGCCCCCGTTACATGAAATAACCAAGAAGCACCAATTCCGAACTACAACCTGATACCGAATGGACTCAAGAATATAGAAGGATTAACGTAAAACTAGAAAGGAAAATGCGCGATCGACGCGAGAAGCACAGTTAGAGTAATAGTGCCTTCGGTTAGCACAAATGGCATTAATATAAACTAGAATCGACGTTGCACTATCGATTAGGAGTTGGCGTTTACAACAATTAATGACCTCCATGTCGCTCGCTCGACAAAGCTATGGCTAAACAAATAGATGCCCGCCGAGCCTCCCCAATATATAGTGTGTTTACCAATTGCTAATTTACGACTGCTTTGAAAATTTGCAACGAATCTTTCAAGTGTATTGCTCTATTTTCTTAAATTTGACCAAAAGCTTTACAGTAACTACATATTGTGTATTGAACTGAATTCAGAAGAAACATTAGAACCATATAGTAATATTTTCCTAAACAAATATAAAATAAGGGTATACCAATCAATGTTGCTTATAGTAGTACGCCATCGTACAACAAATTAATAAAGAATTTAAAAAGTTCTATATTATTATCTTCAAAAAAATATGAAAGGCTTAAGCAACATTCGACGTCTGCTTTTCAATTGGCACACAATATTGCTCAGATTGAACCACTGTGCGATTAAATTGCAACCACAACTGTGCTCAAGCTTCGATACTAAGCGTAAATCTTGGCTGTTATACTAGCCGTAGGTAACCATGGCTTACGTTATTGAATAAAGGCTGGATACGATTAATTTTGAAAAGTATATATATATTATTGAAAGAGGAAAAAACCAGTGAGTTTAGTATGAATAAAATGCAAAAGAGGAACACGCTGTGCTTAGCAAGCAATGGGGTGCAACTTATACAAGTGTGTGAGAGCGAATATGTGTATGTGTGCATTAGTTTAGGTAGGGGTGCCGTGCTTAGACAATTTTAGTATCACATATTGCAAAATAATGCACGGGGGTCATATCGTATGAGCGGTTACCGCACCTTGTTTATGGCATTTGGCTGGACTGAAAAATAATTGCCCACATAATTCTATCAGCTATTGTTTACTTGTAATAACCGATTTACAAAGTTTATCGCATGATAGCTTTGACTAGCATACATCTAAAGTTACCGTAGATGCGCTTAATAAATTCAAAGGTATTTTCAAAATGGATTAAATTAAAATAAAATCTTAACCATCAAACTAATGCAATTAAATAACAACCCATATTTTAAACAAGTGTACGCAATGGTTTGGAATATAGGTCATCCTGGGAATAATAGTAAAGATGAGATATCAAGACACGGCAGTAAAAAAGAAACGAAATGAGATTGACGATGAAGTTACAACTACGTAAAAAATACGTGTACGTTTGTTTTGTGATATATTCTAGGAAAAACGGTGTATTTATGATTTGGTTTCAATTCGGTCCATCTGGTGCCTCTCTGACATTTTGAAGTGTGTGATAGACACGTTATTTCCGTAACACCACCACGGGAAAGACACAGCTAGCCTTTTGTCTATATAAAAATGAAACACCTCTTGTTATGGAACACAGACAAGAATATACGATTTATGCATCGTGTTCATACTTTAACATCGTGTCACTCCCAAGAGATTCGCGCGCATGAATTTCTGGTAACTTCAATAAGTTTTTTTAGGCATTGTACATTAAGTAAGAAGGCCTTTCAATTTACCGAATTGTCTATGGCGCAACTTCCGATAAACAAGTGGAAATAGTATGAATCTTCACATAATGAAGTAGCGCGAATGAACGATGTTCGCATACCTCGCGCTCAGAGATAACCGGTGGAAATTCAAATTCATATTGGCCAGTGGGATTCTTAACAGAGCCACGGGCAATCGAGGCCTGTAAAATCTCGAAAATCCCGCCACAGATCGCACTAGAATCGGAATATGCGATAAGGTATTTGGCAAAATGTTTTAGTAAGCCCTTAAAGCGTCGTACATCGTATCATCACGTCTCATTCTCATAAAATTTTTAATCGTCTATTATTTCGATTTTATAAATCTTCAAATGTGCCGTATAACTAATTTTTATAAAAATAATGACAATGTAGCACTTGCAGTTAGAACGCGAAACTTCTTGTTTCATAACTCTGTTTCATATTAATATTGCACGTGATGTATTCATGAATTAACAAATATGTAAAGAATATTTATTCTACAATAAAAAAAAATTATATAAATGAATTTAACACCTAAATTAAATTATAGAGAAAAGAGACTAGAGAACCAAAGACAAATCTCTCAACTTAATTGACATGACCCTTGACGTTTTGAAGAATTCTTTCACTTTATGTAAATAAAAATAAAAAGCGAGTATTCGCATGAAACAATGGTGCCTTGTACAGTTTGTTCGCTTTTCATAAACACCAGTTAAGAACAAAATGTCACTTTTGTTTATACACTTTAAATTAATTCTAATTTTCTTGTTTCAGGTAAGTTAGTTTTAGTTTAAACATTGAAGAATAGAGATATTCATCCAGGTTGGTAATCTCATACTAGTCATAAATTATTATTACTTATATTTTTTAATATTTACGTCAGTATAATAAAAATATATATTAATAGAGAAATAATTGCTCATAGTTTTTGTCTTAAAAATATTTTTTAATACCGACATGATTATTTTGTTTGACATGATTATTGATTGTGAATATCTTTTGATTGGTTTCATATATCTTAAAAGAATGGACCGAATAGAATGAATGTTTTGTTTGAAAACATATGTCATCAAGGTAGTAAAATGTATATATAATAACGTACTATATATAAATTTTTACTATAAACCGTCTTCAATTTCACTCGTTTCCTTTATAAGTAAAATTTAGTGTACGTAAAATTTTCACCTCGATTTTAAGCTGAATTGGTAATTGTACAAGAAAAAAAAATGCATTATCCAACAAGAGAAAAATAATTTGTAATTTAAAATTGAAAGTTTTTCTTAAAGCTTTCATTGTACTGTGCGAATTTTAAAAGGGGAACGACAAATTGGTAGTGTGAAGTTAGCGGCGTTTTGGCGCAAATGTTGGCCTGGGTAATGGACGTTTGAGACAAAGGGCACGTGAGTGGCTGGATCTCGCGAGAAAATGCTTAGCACAATATTTACAACATTTTTTTTTATAGATACACATAATTCTAATCGGATTTGCATATTAAAATATCATACATTCATATATAACGTCAATTATATTGTATGGTGAAGGTGTCATATTTGTAAACTTAAAAAAATATTTATAAGATCCATATATTTTGAAATTAATAATATTTTAAAACTCCTATAATCATCATCAACCTATCAAGTCCACTGCTAGACATTGCCCAATTTTTAATGAAATATCACAATATAACAATTTGTCTATTACTTAATTAATACGGTTAAGATAGGATTTTCTGGAATATTTTGCATTCTTTCAAATAAATATAAGA